>WNWK01021556.1:0-33925 GCA_009830355.1 Cherax destructor
GTTCTGAAAAAATTAAAAAAAATGAGGCACAGGTTGACACAAAATATAAACTGTCTGTTGAACTAAAACATGTGAGATACTGGCACAAAAAAAAATTAATGGGACACACTGAATGGCACACAGGAAAATGAAATATGCAACTAGGAACACTGGGGCATAAACAATAAGGAACTATGCACAGACACTGCATAAAAACACAAGGGAATGCACTGAGAGAAGATTAAAAGACAGGAAATTAATACACACACTGCAATAATAATGAATTAATCAAATACTGCACTCAAGGACAAGAAAATTTATACACAAGTACTTACTGCATGTGTACGAGTTTACACAAGGAACATAGATATAAAATGAGACACGGAATACATGAAAAAAACTGTAACAGAATATATAGATGAATTTGCAACTGAAAACACAGGTCTTTAAATGTCACTAAGAAAATTCACTGCTGAATGTCTCACACACACGAATGTCTATAATAGAATATTAGTGTCTAATGATGAATGAACTACGAGTGTAGGTGGAGAGAATATATTCCTGGTCGTTGACTGCTGAGTCTTGTAGAAATGCGCTTACACGGAAGAACTCACACAGCAAGCTTTTACGTTGGCGCTCTGGGATGAAGGAAGACACTCTCGACTTGCTATGTGAGCCGAAGCAATGCTGCTGGTACCCCAGATAGGGTAGAAAATACCACAAAGTATTGGCTGGTAGTGGAAGTGTGAGCGGGTGGTTGTTTACACTCCAGAGTGAGCGGCGCGCATGGGATGACGTCACGGTTGCTCGACTCGCTGGGACACCCGCGCTGAGATGACGTCACGGCGTTTGGCCAGTACACTAATTCTCACGGCAGCGGGAATCCTCTAACCCAGGTGGCTTTTTGTACAATAAGCCACAGGAATGGTGAAGATCACTCTGACAAGCGTCCAACTTGTAGCACAGAGCGATTGGAGACAATACTGCAAGGAACTGGCTTGCTGAAGAAACGACTGGCTTACTTGTATGACTGGCTTTCCTGAAGAAGCTGGCTTAGCTCTTAGGACTGGTAAACCTGAATGCTCTTACTTGCACACAGCAGTGAAGAATTGGGTGGATGGCAGGAGACACTGGATGACTGTAGGCTGGCTTAGGCTCTTCCCATAAACTGGCTTACTTGTTGGCTTAATTGCAAAACCCAGATCAACTCTTCGGAGGTTTACTTGCAATTAGAAGCCAGAAGACTGGAGACACTGCTTCACAAGAGTCTTGGATGACGACACAGCTGAGGGTAGTGAGGTAACGGTTGGTATGACGCTGGTCTGGGAGACGCTCGAGGCAGTCACACCGGCTCTTCCTCTTCTTGTTAATCTGCTCAGATTACACAAAATCTAGGCCCACAAGCTGTCACCATTTGTGTTGTGGGGTTCTTTTCATAGATTTGGTAATATTAACAGACGATGAGCTTGGGTTTTGGTAGCGTTTAATGAGGCGTTGGATATATGGGAGCTGAGAGCCTATGCCTGTGTCCGTCTCGTAGGCTTACCCGGATGGAACTGATCTACTAGGCCGCCCGGCACTGAGGCATTCAAAAGGCAGGCCTATGATTGGCCAATGCCAGATCACATGGGCAGAGGTTGGAAATCACGTGAACAGCCGTGGTGCAGCCGTTAGAAGTATGAACCGTACAGCTTATATCCCTGTCAATGTCTGATACGAGGATGAGGAATAGGATGGGAGCAAGTACTGTGCCTTGTGGAACAGAGCTTTTCAGCATAGCCGCCTCAGACTTTACTCTGTTGACTACTACTATTTGTGTTCTATTTGTTAGGAAATTATAGATCCATCTACCAACTTTTCCTGTTATTCCTTTATAATAATAATAATAATAATAATTGTCGCCGTTGCCCAGCGGTGAGAGGAGCGACTCTCATTGCTGAGGTCCAGGGAATAAACCCTGGACTTTAATATAAAAAAATTTTGTAGGTAGTAGGTTGGTAGACAGCACCACCCAGGAGATACCATCCTGCCAGGTGACTTAACACAAACCTGAAACTGTTTTATGATGGAGGATTCTGTGTCTTTTTACTGTCTCATAAACATGCAAGATTTCAGACGTCTTGTACTTCTACTACACTTAGGTCACACTCACATTCATGTACAAGCTATATATACACACCCCTCTGGGTTTCTTCTATTTTCTTACTAGTTCTTGTTCTTATTTCCTCTTATCTCCATGGGGAAGTGGAACAGAATTCTTCCTCCGTAAGCCATGCGTGTCAAGAGCGCCTAAAATGCCTGGAGCAAGGGGCTAGTAACCCCTTCTCCTGAATAAATTACTAAATGTAAAAGGAGAAACTTTCGTTTTTTCTTTTCGGCCACCCTGCCTCGGTGGGAAACGGCTGACATGTTGAAAGGAAGGAAAGGTTTATGAATACACACTCGTCTGAGTTTTCTTTGATTTTATCTTATTAGTTCTTGTTCTTATTGCTTTAACTTTCATATCCATGGGGAAGTGGAATAAGAATCTTTCCTCCGTAAGCCATGCGTGTTGTAAAAGTCAACTAAAATGCCGGGAACAATGGGCTAGTAACCCCTTTTCCTGTATAGCTTACTAAAAAGAAAAAGAAGAAAACCGTCAAAGTGGGATGTTTGAATGTGCGTGGATGTTGTGCGAATGTTAAGAAAGAGATGATTGTAGATGTTATGAATGAAAAGAAGCTGGATGTCCTGGCTTTAAGTGAGACAAAGCTGAAGGGGATAGGAGAGTTTCATTGGGGAGAAATAAATGGGATTAGGTCAGGGGTTTCAAATAGAGTTAGAGCTAAAGGAGTGGCAATAATGTTGAATAGTCAGTTATGGCAGGTAAAGATGGGATATAAATGTATAAATTCAAGGATTATGTGGAGTAAAATAAAGGTTGGATGTGAAAAGTGGGTTATATTAAGTGTTTATGCACCTGGAGAAGAGAGAAGTGTAGAGGAGAGAGAGAGATTTTGGGAAATGTTGAGTGTGTGGGGAGTTTTGAACCAAGTGAGAGAGTAATTGTAGTTGGGGATCTTAATGCTAAAGTGGGTAAAAATGTTGTGGAGAGAGTAGTAGGTAAATTTGGGGTGCCAGGGGAAAATGTAAATGGGGAAGCATTAATTGAGCTGTGTGTAGAAAAATTTTGGTAATAAGTAATACATATTTTATGAAAAATAGGATAAATAAATATACAAGGTATGATATAGCATGTAAGGAAAGTAGTTTGTTGGATTATGTATTGGTGGATAAAAGGTCGATGGGTAGGCTTCAGGATGTACATGTTTATAGAGGGGCAACGGATATATTGGATCATTATTTGGTTGTAGCTACAGTTAGAGTAAAAGGTAGATGGGACAAAAAGAAAATGGCAACAGCAAGTAAGAGAGAGGTAAAAGTGTATAAACTAAGGGAGGAGGAAGTTAGGGTGAGATATAAGCAACTATTGGCAGAAAGGTGGGCTAGTGCAAGTATGAGTAGTGGGGGGGTAGAAGAGAGTTGGGATAGTTTTAAAATGCAGTATTAGAATGTGGGGCAGAAGTTTGTGGCTATAGAAGGGTGGGTGCAGGAGGAAAGAGGAGTGAGTGGTGGAATGAAGAAGTAAAGGGTGTGATAAAAAAGAAAAAGGTAGCTTATGAGAGGTTTTTACAAAACAGAAGTGTAAATAGAAGAGCAGAGTATATGGAGAGTAAAAGAAAGGTGAAGAGAGTGGTGAGAGAGTGCAAACGAAGAGCGGATGAAAGAATGGGAGAGGCTCTGTCAAGAAATTTTGCTGAAAACAAGAAAAAAATTTGGAGTGAGATAAACAAGTTAAGAAAGCCTAGGGAACGAATGGATTTGTCAGTTAAAACAGAGTAGGGAGTTAGTAGATGGGGAGCTGGAGGTATTGGGTAGATGGCAGGAATATTTTGAGGAACTTTTAAATGTCGATGAAAAAGGGAGGCGGTAATTTCATGTACTGGCCAGGAGGTACAACATCGTTTAGGAGTGAAGAAGAGCAGGATGTGAGTGTGGGGAGGTGCGTGAGGTATTACGTAGAATGAAAGGGGGTAAAGCAGCTGGAATTGACGGAATCATGACAGAAATGTTAAATGCAGGGGGGGATATAGTGCTGGAGTGGTTGGTATTTTTGTTTAAGAAATGTATGAAAGAGGGGAAGGTACCTAGGGATTGGCAGAGAGCATGTATAGTTCCTTTATATAAAGGGAAGGGGGATAAAAGAGTGTAAAAATTATAGGGGAATAAGTTTACTGAGTATACCAGGTAAAGTGTATGGCAGGGTTATTATTGAAAGAATTAGAGGTAAGACAGAGAGTAGGATTGTAGATGAGCAAGGAGGCTTTAGAGTGGGTAGGGGATGTGTAGATCATGTGTTTACAGTGAAGCATATATGTGAACAGTATTTAGATAAAGGTAGAGAAGTTTTTATTGCATTTATGGATTTAGAAAAGGCATATGATAGAGTGGATAGGGGAGCAATGTGGCAAATGTTGCAAGTGTATGGAATAGGTAGTAAGTTACTGAAGGCTGTAAAGAGTTTTTATGAGGATAGTGAGGCTCAGGTTAGGGTGTGTAGGAGAGGAGGAGATTACTTCCCGGTAAAAGTAGGTCTTAGACAGGGATGTGTAATGTCACCATGGTTGTTTAATATATTTATAGATGGGGTTGTAAAAGAAGTAAATGCTAGGGTGTTGGGTAGAGGGGTGGGATTAAATTATGGAGAATTAAATGCAAAATGGGAGTTGACACAGTTACATTTTGCTGATGATACTGTGCTTATGGGAGATTCTAAAGAAAAGTTGCAAAGGTTAGTGGACGAGTTTGGGAGTGTGTGTAAAGGTAGAAAGTTAAAAGTGAACATAGATAAGAGTAAGGTGATGAGGGTATCAAACGATTTAAATAAAGAAAAATTGGATATCACATTGGAGAGAGGGATTATGGAAGAAGTAAATGTTTTCAGATATTTGGGAGTTGACGTGTCAGCGGATGGGTTTATGAAGGATGAGGTTAACCATAGAATTGATGAAGGAAAAAAGGTGAGTGGTGCATTGAGGTATCTGTGGAGACAAAAACGTTATCCATGGAGGCAAAGAAGGGAATGTACGAAAGTATAGTGGTACCAACACTCTTATATGGGTGTGAAGCATGGGTTGCAAATGCTGCAGCGAGGAGGAGGCTGGAGGCAGTGGAGATGTCCTGTCTAAGGGCAATGTGTGGTGTAAATATTATGCAGAAAATTCGGAATGTGGAAATTAAGAGAAGGTGTGGAGTTACTAAAAGTATTTGTCAGAGGGCTGAAGAGGGGTTGTTGAGGTGGTTTGGTCATTTAGAGAGAATGGATCAAAGTAGAATGACTTGGAGAGCATATAAATCTGTAGGGGAAGGAAGGCGGGGTAGGGGTCGTCCTAGAAAAGGTTGGAGGTGGGGTTAAAGGAGGTTTTGTCGGCGAGGGGCTTGGATTTCCAGCAAGCATGTGTGAGCGTGTTAGATAGGAGTGAATGGAGATGAATGGTTTTTGGGACATGACGATCTGTTGGAGTGTGAGCAGGGTAACATTTTGTGAAGGGATTCAGGGAAACCAGTTAATTGATTTAGTTGGACTTGAGTCCTGGAAATGGGAAGTACAATGCCTGCACTTTAACCCTTTGAGGGTTTTTGACGTACTAGTACGGCTTACATGCCAGGGCGTTTGACGTACTAGTACGCCTAAATTCTAGCGCCCTCAAATCAAGCAGAAACAGGCTGGTAGGCCTAGATGTGAGAGAATGGGTCTGTGCGGTCAGTGTGCGCAGTATAAAAAAAATCCTGCACCACACAGTGCATAATGAGGAGAAAAAAACTCTGACCGTATTTTTAGTTTAAAACAGCGACTTTGCAGTCTATTTTCGTATGGTATTTATGATTATATTCTCGTTTTCTTGGTCTCATTTGATAGAATGGAAGATATATTAGAGAAATAGAGATAATTTTGATTGGTTTCTCAATGTCAAGTACCTAGAAATTGAGCGCAAAGTATCAAAAATGTTCGATTTTTGGTGATGTTCAAGAGTAAACAAATCACGCCACACGTACAATACACATCAACTGGTGACTCTAATATTCTTGCACAAGTGAGCTGATGTCATTTATACCGTTTTTACAATGATGCAGTAGTATACATAATAATAAATCTTCAATTTATTGTGAGAATAAAAATTCAAAATGGAAAGCAAAAGTAATGTAAGAGGGGCCTGAAGACGTGACTAATGGACAGATAAAATGTTATTCGAGTGCCAGGAATGTCTGTCTCGATTATTCTGGACCCTATTTTGAAATTGGCATCTTTTGAAATTTGTGTGAAATTGGACAAATTGCCAAATTCTGACGACCTTGTTGGGTAGTTGAAATCGGTAAATTGGCGGTTTCTTGTACTCAATCGATAGACGAAATGTAGTTCTAGAGAAATAGCTATAATTGTAGTAGACTGAAACATTGGAATTTGCCGAAAATAGGGCTCAAAGTCGGCGAAATCGCCGATGCGTAAATAGCATTGATACCGCTAACTTCGCGAGAGCATAATTCCGTTAGTTTTCGATCAAATTTCATAATTTTGGTGGCGTCATGATCGGAAAAAGATTCTCTATCATTTCATAAGAAAAAATAATTTTTTTTTTTTTTTTCAGAAAATGTTTCGACCCTGAGAGAGAGTTAAGAATCGGGGTCTCGACCCTGAAAGGGTTAAAGGAGGGGTCTGGGATAGTGACAGCTGTGAAGGACTATTCTCAGCTGTCGTATCTGAGCGCCTCTGCAAAGACAGTGATTATGTACGAGTGTGGTGAAAGTGTTGAATGATGATGAAAGTATTTTGTTTTTGGGGATTTTCTTTCTTTTTGGGTCACCCTGCCTTGTGGGAGACGGCTGACTTGTTGGAAAAAAAAAAAAAAATGATGATAATGTTTGTGCAGTTATTGTGTTGAATACAACCAGTGTATATATGTACACTTTGGTCTCACAGGCCACATAAGTTACTTGGGAAAAAAAATATTGGAAAATACAAGAAACCTTCGAATGGGAGTAGTAAATATAAGTGTACTGGGTGAGCGGCATTCGCCACTGTTGCCATACTCGGCTCATTTTCTGCCAACTTTACACCTCTATATCTCGGTAAGTACTGATCGCAATTTTTTTTTTTTTAGGCTTTAAACACTCGGCAAAATAATCCTATCATTTTGGTAAGATTTTTTTTTTTTTTTTTTTTCCCAAATATTTTGTGACAGAATGACAGTTTCACAATAGGGCTTGCGACAGTCAAAGGATTAATAGAAAGAAGTTTTAAGAAATATTATTTGGGTTAGAAGATCAGTAGGTGACATGCCTTGAGGTTTGAGGGGTAGTGTCAGCCTGTGGATACTTGCATGAAAAGAAGATTAAAGTAACTGTTCCATTGTACCCATATTTCGCCCATTATTTGTATACCCTTATTGCGTGTTGTACTGGTGCCCAATTTTTTAATAATTACATAACTACAAAATAAAAGTTTCTTCAAGGACCTAATTGATATGAAATGTATTTGCTCATGGGTTATCCATCAGTAAAAGTTTTGGATAATCAAATCTCTTTACAGGCCCTGCAAATCTGATGGTAAAACTGTAGCCAGGTGTAACTAGAAGATTGGCATTTCATGGTGTTGTAGCACCTGCAATTACAAGATACTCTATATAATCCTGGTTATTGGTGTTCCTAACAGGCGTCATTAGACCCATCTCAGACATTAGTTTTACATAATTGAATATAATATAATCTGTGTGTGATTGCATTTTTTTTTCAGGCACCTGTTAGCATCCAGAAAGGCAAGATTTGTCTTGCCATGTCAAATGAGGACCAGTTGTGGTATAGGGCTAAAATTTTAGAAGCTCTTGATGATTATGTTTTGGTGCATTACATTGATTATGGAAATTCTGAAGAGATATCCATTGAACAAGTAAGTCTTTTTCCCTATTTTATATAAGTAAATATACAGTAAAACTTGCATTAAACTCACTAATGGGGTGCCCATTTTGCCGAAAAGCTGTTATATTGAATGTTTCAACTAACCACTTCACTGTCACAAGTCCTAAAATTAACCCTTTCAGTGGCCGTCACATAGAACTGTCATTGAGGTCAAGGTCCCTCGTGTAGTTGTGTGTTATGAGCTCAGCTCAGATATTCTGTGGGTGGTAAAATTTGGGCTAGATATGAAAGAATGGGTATTTGCAGTAGTGTGCACAATATAAAAAAAATCCTGCTCCCATGTGTAGTATGTTGGGAAAAGAAAGACTTGGTGTTTGTGTTTGGTTTCAAATAGACATTTTGACAGGTTTTAGTATGTTTTTTATTGTTTATTAGCTGTAGAAGTAGCAGAAATATTAATTATTTTCAGATTTTCCTGAGGATAGGCAAGGATCCTCCCTACACAACTGGTCTGATTTAACCCTTTCAGGGTTAATAATAATATCTTTATTTACTACAAGTACAGGTATCCCTCAACTTTCGCGTTTTCTACTTTCGCGGGCTTCACACATTCGCGAATTTCCGGCCTCCAAATTCCCATCCGCCAAATTCCCACCCACCAAATCATATTTAAGTTTCCCGCCACCCGAGTGTCCCTACTACCTTCCCTCCGACCAGGCAGCCAGCCCCCACACCACTCACTCACCGAGTGTTTTCTTCGTTCATTATTTGTTATTAAACTACAGTATAACATGTATGTAGTACTATATAGTACAATATTTTACTATGTTTTCATGCATTTTATGATTGCTCATGGTTCAATAGGTTAAGGAAGCAGTAAGTAATTAATGTACTAAATAAAGGTTATCTATCTATTACATTTATTTCAAATTGATATCAGAAACATGATAATACCCTAGAACTGTAATAAAGATGCTGAAATGAATAATATATGCCATATTATATGAGGGGTAACAGAGCAGGCAAGACCGCCACCATATATGAGATGTTTACATCAGGGTAAACATGCCTAAATCACTCTTGTCGTAAGAATAAATGCAAAAATAACATTTATTGTTTTTAGAATAATAATAATTTATAATAATTGATCTGGAGCACTTTAAATGTTATCAGTATTTGGTAGCTGACATTTAGAGCACTCCACAGCAATTATTATTATTATTAATTATTATTTCCCTACAATATATTGTAGGGAAATAATAATAATTATTATTATTAATAATATTATTTTCTTACAATATATTGTAGGGAAATAATAATAATAATAAATAATAATTGCTGTGGAGTGCTCTAAATGTCAGCTACCAAATACTGATAACATTTAAAGTGCTCCAGATCAATTATTATAAATTATTATTATTCTAAACACAATAAATGCTATTTTTGCATTTATTCTTATGACAAGAGTGATTTAGGCATGTTTACCCTGATGTAAACATCTCATATGGTGTCTTGCCTGCTCTGTTACCCTCATATAATATGGCATATTATCATTTCAGCATCTTATTCAGTTCTAGGTATTTATCATGTTTCTGATATCAATTTGAATAAATGTAATAGATAGATAACCTTATTACTAATATTAGTGTAATTACACAACATTTTATTAGCACTAAGGCTAACATCCAACACCCATGACGACTCACCAGACACTGAATGTTACTGCACCTCTCCCTCTCTCCAATAGCTCCTCCCACTTCGTAACAATGTTAGATGGTGAATTTAATGTATTTTTCTGTAAGCTTAACTCGTTGTATGTGTATTTTACTTTTTTATTGTTTTCTGTAATATATGAGTTATGCAAATTAAAATAAAGTTATGAAGTTGGAGTTTCATTTTTGTTCTAATGTATACATATTTAATTCAACATTTGGCATCATTACAAAGTGGGCGGAGCTACAGCAGAGGGAGAAGAAGCAGTGTGTATGTAACTCTTGATTCCCCATGACACTTCACAACACTATAAAATACATATTGTATAATTATACTATTACAGGCCTCCCACCACAGCCAGCTCATGTCAAAATAACATGTATATAGTACATTATTTTATGATGTTTATATGTGTTTTACGATTGTTCATGGTTCAATAGGTTAAGGAAGCAGTATTGTATTATATTTCCTTACAATATATTGGGGCACCAAACCCTCGCGAATGTTGAGGGATACCTGTACATGTACATGGTATACAGGCCTAGCTGACATCAGTGACATACTACTATATAGAAAGTCCCTTGTTATGCTGAGCATTTCGGGCAGATTAGGTCAGTGTCCTAGGATGTGACTCTCACCAGTCGACTAACACCCAGGTACCCATTTTACTGATGGGGAACCTAGACAACAGGTGTAAAGAAACACGCCCAATGTTTCTGCCCTGGCTGGGAATCGAACCCAGGCCCTCGCCGTGTGAAGCGAGAGCTTTAGCCACCAGACCACCAGAGCCCTGACGTACTAGTACGGCTTACGCGCCAGGGCGTTTGACGTACTAGTACGCCTGATTTCTAGTACCCTCAAATCAAGCAGAAACAGGCTGGTAGGCCTAGATATGAGAGAATGGGTCTGTGCGGTCACTGTGCGCAGTATAAAAAAATCCTGCAGCACACAGTGCATAATGAGGGGAAAAAAACTCGGACCGTGTTTTTGACTTAAAACAGCGACTTTGCAGTCTATTTTCGTATGGTATTTATGATTGTATTCTCAATTTTTTGGTCTCAGTTGATAGAATAGAAGATATATTATAGAAATAGAGATAATTTTGATTAGTTTCATGATGGTAAGTACCTAGAAATTGAGCGCAAAGTAGCGAAAATGTTCGATTTTTGCCGATGTTCAAGAGTAAATAAATCACGCTAAACGTCCAATACACATCAACTGGCGAGTCTAATATTCTTGCACAAGTGCGCTCGTATACCGTTTTTACAATGATGCAGTAGTATATATAACAGAAAAATCTTCTATTTTTTGTAAGAATAAAAATTCAAAATGGAAAGCAAAAGTAATGTAAGAGATGCCTGGAGACGTGACTGATGATTAGATAAAATGTTATTTTAGTGCCAGGAATGTCTGTCTTGTTTATTCTGGACCCTATTTTGAAATTGGCATCTTTTGAAATTTGTGTGAAATTGCCAATTTCTGACTACTTTATTGGGTAGTTGAAATCGGTAAATTGGCGGTTTCTTGTACTCAATCGATAAAACAAATGGAATTCTAGCGAAATTAGCTATAATTTTCGTAGATTGACACATTGGAATTAGCAGAAAATAGGGCTCAAAGTTGGCGAAATCGCCAATGCGTAAACATCGTTGATACCGATAACTTTGCGAGAGCATAATTCCGTCACCAAATTTCATATTTTTGGTGTCGTTTGATCGGAAAAAGATTCTCTTATCATTTCATAAGAATCCCCCCCCCCCCGGAGAATTTTTCGACCCTGAGAATGAATTAAGAAAAAAAAAATTGAAAGTGGACACACAGCAATATTAATTTCAGGGGGTCAGTAGAGTAAGAGGGTTAATATTGCTCTCAATGTCTACTTTTTTTTAAATAAAAAAGTTTTTTTCTTCTGAAATTAAGGGTGTAGGGGGGAGGTCTTTGAAATATCGGCAAAAATCAAATACAGTGGACCCCCGGTGTTCGTGATGCTCCAGACTCGGAACAATTATGTAAGTGTATTTTTGTAAGTGCTTTTGTAAGTGTATATTTGGGGGTCTAAAAGGACTAGTCTAATTTACATTATTCCTTATGGGAACAAATTCATTTGGTAACGGCACTTGAACAGCATTCTGGAACGAATAAATCACGAACACCGAGGGTCCACTGTATTTTTGATACTCTGAGCCCAATTTCAAGCTACTTTTTCTTGCCCCCATCCCCCAACATGCTGGCCATCTCCCACCAAGGCAGGGTGACCCAAAAAAAAAAAATAAACCTCACTTTCACCATCATTCACACAATCTCTTGTCTTTGCAGAGATGCTCAGATAACACAGTTTAGATGTTGCTCCAAACAGCCAATATTCCAAACCCCTCCTTTAACCCTTAAACTGTCCACACGTAGATATACGTTCACTCGCATAGCTGACCGAGTATTTTGAGAAAAAAATAAATTGTTCGTTTTCTTTAAAATGAAGAGTGCATTTTGTTTGTCATTCCCACATTTTGTAATACTACACACACTGAGTGCACTGACCCATTCTCTAATCTCTAGGCAACTCAGGCTTATCGTGGCAAGGTTAAAAGCATTTGAAAAAAAACGTAGATCTACGTTCGGTCAGCTATGCGAGTGAACGTATATCTACGTGTGGACAGTTTAAGGGTTAAAGTGCAGGCATTGTACTTCCCACCTCCAGGATGCTAACCAATTTCCCTGAATTCCTTCACAAGATATTACCCTGCTCACTCCAACAGCTCATCAGGTTCCAAAAACTATTTGTTTCCATTCACTCCTATCTAACATGCTCACACATACCTGCTGCATGTCCAAGCCCCTTACACACACAACCTCTTTTACTCCCTCCCTCCATCCTTTCTTAGGATGACCCCTGCCTTCCTCCCCTCCACTACAGATTTATACACCCTCCAAGTCATCCTATTTTGCTCCATCCTCTCTAAATGATCAAACCACATCAACAACCTCTCTTCAGCCCTCTGAATAATACTTTTAGTAACTTCATACCTCCTAATTTCCACACAACAAATTCTCTGCATAATAATTAAACCACACATTGACCTTAGATATGACATCTCCACTGCCTCCAGCTTCCTTGCTGCAGCATTTGCAACCCATGTTTCACACCCCATGTAAGAGTGTTGGTACCACTATACTCTCATATATTCCCTTCTTTGCCTCCATGGATAATGTTTTTTGACTCCAGATACCTCAATGCACCAATTACCTTTTTTCCTTCATCAGTTCTATGGTTAACCTCGTCCTTCATAAACTCATCTGCTGACAAGTCTACTCCCAAATATCTGAACACATTCACTTCTTCCATAGTCCCTCCAATGTAATATCCACTTTTTCTTTACATAACTTGTTTGATACTCTCATCACCTTACTCTTATTTTTGTTCACTTTCAACTTTCTTCCTTTACGCACCCTCCCAAACTCGTCCACTAATATTTGCAATTTCTCTAGAATTTCCCAAAAGCACAGTATCATCAGCAAAAACCAACTGTGTCATCTCCCATTTTGTATTTGATTCCCCATAATTTAATCCCACCCCTCTCCCCAACACCGTAGCATTTACTTCTTTTACAACCCCATCTATAAATATGTTAACCACGGTGACATTACATATCCCTGTCTAAGACCTACTTTTACTGGAAAGTAATCTCCCTCTCCTACACACCCTAGCCTGAGTCTGGATATTAAATAACCAAGGTGACATCACACATGTCTAAGGTGTACTTTTACTTCAATTATTTAATGTTTTACTTAGTATAATATAATTTGCATTAAAGTGAGCTTTATTACAAACACCACAAATCAAACATTGTTCTTATAGAAAGCCCTGCTTGTGTTCCTCTCATTAGTAAACATTTCCTGTTGTTTCAGATACGGGAAATACCTGCAAGTCTTCTTGGAGAGGCATTGAGCTATAAATGCATACTGAGGGCACAAGCTGTGACAGAGGCAAACTTATTGTCACCTGTGCTTGAAACATACGTAGACAAGGTATAGTTTCAACCTAAATATTCTAAATGTTTTTTTATATGATTGGCAATTATTTTTCCTGGTTGCTCATTTCACAAGCTTTGGAAAGCTCTGTAGATACTTGAGTGTTATATGCAAACACTTAACAAAGAGCTCAGAAAAGTCTTGCACATTTATGAAATTTAGATACAAAGTGAAACCATAGTGTAATGGACTAATATCATAGAGGGGGTTTCCACTTTAACAAAATTCATCATATTTAAGTGATTGTTGTAGTGGACTACTGGACATGGACTAATGTCCTATGTAGCAGTCTGTCTGCTGCATTCATGTCACTACTGTATGTACTGAAAATAAACTTCAATATTACAATGCAGTACAGTACCTGAAAATAAGAGTTAAAAGTAAAGTAGAGTACAGTAATTTTTCTCAAGTTTTTTCAGTTGATGGATGAGCTTACAGTTGGATTCATGGATTATTAACTTTGAGGGTCCAGACCCACAATCTGAAAATTCCCCACAGGGTCCAAGAATTTAAAAAAAAAATTATTTTTTCTTATGGATTGGTAGAGAATCTTTTTCTGAAGGTAATAAAACAAAAAGTATGAAATTTGATCAAAAATTTACGAAATTACACTCGCAAATTTTGCTGTGTCAGCGTTATTTACGCATCTGTGATTTTGCCCACTTTGAGTTCCATTTTAGGTCAATTACGTTGTTCCATTAGACCAAATTCTTAGCTATTTTGCTAGCATGTGTTCCATTTTATCCATTGAGCACAAGAAATTGCCCAGTCAACTATTTCAACTACCCAATGAAGTGATCGGAAATTAGTAATTTGGCCAATTTCACACAAAGTTCAAAATATTCCAATTTCAAAATAGGGTCCAGAATAAACAATGCAGGCATTTCTGGCACTAAAATAACATTTCCTCTGTTTATTAGTTACGTTTCCAGGCTTTACAGATGAATTTCATTTTGATTTTTTATTCATATTAAGAATTTTATTCACATAAAAAAATAAAGATTTACTGTCGTGCAATATTGTAATACAGTGGAACGTTGGCTTACGAACTTAATCCATTCCGTGACCTTGTTCGTATCCTGATTTGTTCGTATGCTGAGTCAGTTTTCCTCATTTAAATTAATTGATAATCCATTAATTCGTTCTGGCGAAATTCCTTCTCTCAGAGGCAGGAAAAATACACTGCAATATACAGTGGTACCTCGAGTTACGATGCTGTCATCTTACGTTATTTTCGAGTAACGATATTTATAACGTAAAAAAATTGATTGCGAGTAACGATGTTTGCTTCGTGTAACGACATTCGTACCGGATGTGTCCGCGTGGCGCCCAGCTGAGCGCGCACTCCAGGGAGCGTCAGTGTGCTATTGTTTACAAGCGAGAGCGACCACCCACCCACACCCACGCATTCATACCAGTATATTGTCATTATTCCACTGTTTTTAGTGCTTGCAACTGCTAAATAAGCTACCATGGGTCCAAGGAAAGATCCTAGTGGTAAGCCTGTGGCAAAGAGGAACAGAAATACATGTACGATAGAACTGCAGAAGGAGATAATAGAAAAATATGAAAGTGGAGTGCGTATCAGTGAGCTGGCCAGGCTGTATGGTAAACCCTTTTCTACCATCGCTACCATTGTGGCCAAGAAAAATTCAAGTAAAATCAAGGAAGCTGTTGTTGCAAAAGGTTCATCTGTGATCACAAAACACAGACCACAAGTGCTGGAAGATGTGGAAAGGTTGTTGTTGGTGTGGATCAACGAGAAACAGTTAGCAGGAGATACTGTTTCGGAGGCTTTAATATGTGAAAAAGCAAGGCAAGTGCATGATGATCTCGTTAAGAAAATGCCTGCAACGAGTGCTGAAGTGAGCGAATTTAAAGTCAGCAGAGGCTGGTTTCACAAATTTAAGAATCGAAGTGGCATACATAGTGTTGTGAGGCATGGTGAGGCATCCAGTTCTGACAAAATTGCGGCTGAAAAATATGTGCCTGAATTCCAGGAGTACATAGAGGCTGAACAATTCCTCCCCCAACAAGTGTTTGTGATGAAAAAGGCCTGTTTTGGAAGAAAATGCCCAACAGGACCTACATTACTCAGTAGGAAAAGGCACAGCCAGGACATAAGCCTATGAAAGACAGGCTAACTTTGATGCTTTGTGCTAATGCCAGTGGTGATTGCAAAGTGAAGCCTTTAATGGTGTATCTTTTTGAAAATCCCCGAGTGTTTGGCAGATGCGGTGTCAGCAAGTCTAACTTGTGTGTGATGTGGAAGTCTAACAAAAAGGCTTGGGTCACAAAGGACATTTTCTTAGATTGGTTCAATGGCGTGTTTGGCCCCAGTGTGAAGAAATATCTATTGGACAATAATTTGCCACTTAAGTGCCTCCTGATAATGGACAATGCTCCTTGTCATCCTCCAAACTTGGTAGAGAAAATTATGGAGGAGTTTAAATTCATCAAAGTGAAGTTCTTGCCCCCTAATACCACTCCTCTCCTCCAGCCCATGGACCAGCAGGTCATTTCCAACTTTAAAAAACTCTACACCAAAACAATGTTTCAAAAGTGCTTTGATGTGACCACAGACATGGATATGACCCTAAGAGAATTTTGGAAAAAACATTTCCATATGCTGCATTGTGTAAACCTTATAGGTAAGGGTTGGGAGGGAGTGACTACCAGGACTTTGAACTCTGCCTGGAGAAAATTGTGGCCAGACTGTGTCCTAGAGAGGGATTTTGAAGGTTTTGGGGCTGAGCCTCAGAACCCTGAGCCTGAGCCTGAGCCTGAGCCTGTTGTGGAAGAAATTGTGGAATTGGCCCATGGCCGGGCTCAGAGAGTAGATACTCTCGAAACTCTTCAAAGGTATATCAAAGGTAGAGGTGAGTGGTGAGGATGTGGAACAGTTGGTGGAGGAGCACAAGGAAGAGCTAACCACTGAAGATCTGCAAGAGCTTCAACAGCAACTGGAACAAGAGTCCAGTGGTCAGGACAATGGTTCAGAGGAGGAGGTGGTGGAACAGAAATGGAAGAAATTGCCTTCTTCAAGGATTAGGGAGATCTGTGCCAAATGGAGTGATGTGCAAGGCTTTATGGATGAATATCACCCTAACCATGCTGTTGCAGGCCGTGCTGGCAACCTGTACAATGACACAGTGGTGTGTCATTTCAGGGATGTGTTAAAGAATCGCCAGACACAGAGCTCCCTGGACAAATTTATTGTTAGAAAGAGGTCCAGTGACTCTCAAGCTGGTCCTAGTGGCATTAAAAGAAAAGGAAGTAACCCCAGAAAAGAACTTGGTACCTGCAGTGTTAATGGAAGGGATTCCCCTTCCAAACACTAGCATACTACTCCACCTTCTCCCCTCCTCCCGTCCTCCACACATCAGCAACTCTTCAATAAATGTAAGTGACATGTTATTGTACAATATTTACATGTGTATTTAGGTATTCTTCATTAAATTGTGTATTATTTAATGTCAAAAAGTTCTAAAAAATATTTTATTTAACTACTTTTGGAAGTCTTGGACGGATTAAATTTATTTCCATTATTTCTTATGGGGAAAATTGATTAGAGTAACGATTGTTTCGCCTTAAGATATGCCCTCTCTGACGGATTAATATCGTAAGTTGAGGTACCACTGTAAGTCTAATATCAACTCTATGGCTTATTTATCTATCACAATTGATCTAATATGAAATAATTGTTATGTTGTTTTCCCATTTTAGTTTGATGGTATGGTTCTCACTACATGTTCTAGTGTGGGGTAGCGTACTTAAAGGCCTTACAAAGTCTAGGGTAATACAGTGGACCCCCGAGTTTCGGTCATAATTCATTCCAGAAGGCTGTTCAAGTGCCATTACCGAACGAATTTGTTCCCTTAAGGAAAAATGTAAATTAGATTAGTCCTTTCAGACCCCCAAAAATACACATACAAAAGCACTTAAAATATTAAACTTACCGAAGTGACCGAAACTCGGGGGTCCACTGTACTTGCATTCATGATTGGTCATTCTTAGTCTGAAATCTTTCACCAACCCTCTCAACAGGTTATTTAAACTACTATTACTATTACAAAATTAGGGATATATTCTAAACAGATTTTTTTTTTTTTTTTTTTTTCAACAAGTCGGCCGTCTCCCACCGAGGCAGGGTGACCCAAAAAGAAAGAAAATCCCCAAAAAGAAAAAAACTTTCATCATCATTCAACACTTTCACCACACTCATACATAATCACTGTCTTTGCAGAGGAGCTCAGATACTACAGCTGAGAAAAGTCCCTCCCAGCTGTCACTATCTCAGACCCCTCCTTTAAAGTGCAGGCATTGTACTTCCCATTTCCAAGACTCAAGTCCAACTAAATCAATTAACTGGTTTCCCTGAATCCCTTCACACAATGTTACCCTGCTCACACTCCAACAGATCGTCATGTCCCAAAAACCATTCGTCTCCATTCACTCCTATCTAACACGCTCACACATGCTTGCTGGAAGTCCAAGCCCCTCGCCCACAAAACCTCCTTTACCCCTTCCCTCCAACCTTTTCTAGGACGACCCCTACCCCGCCTTCCTTCCCTACAGATTTATACGCTCTCCAAGTCATTCTACTTTGATCCATTCTCTCTAAATGACCAAACCACCTCAACAACCCCTCTTCAGCCCTCTGACAAATACTTTTAGTAACTCCACACCTTCTCCTAATTTCCACATTCCGAATTTTCTGCATAATATTTACACCACACATTGCCCTTAGACAGGACATCTCCACTGCCTCCAGCCTCCTCCTCGCTGCAGCATTTGCAACCCATGATTCACACCCATATAAGAGTGTTGGTACCACTATACTTTCGTACATTCCCTTCTTTGCCTCCATGGATAACGTTTTTGTCTCCACAGATACCTCAATGCACCACTCACCTTTTTCCTTCATCAATTCTATGGTTAACCTCATCCTTCATAAACCCATCTGCTGACACATCAACTCCCAAATATCTGAAAACATTTACTTCTTCCATAATCCCTCTCTCCAATGTGATATCCAATTTTTCTTTATTTAAATCGTTTGATACCCTCATCACCTTACTCTTATCTATGTTCACTTTTAACTTTCTACCTTTACACACTCTCCCAAACTCGTCCACTAACCTTTGCAACTTTTCTTTAGAATCTCCCATAAGCACAGTATCATCAGCAAAAAGTAACTGTGTCAACTCCCATTTTGCATTTAATTCTCCATAATTTAATCCCACCCCTCTCCCCAACACCCTAGCATTTACTTCTTTTACAACCCCATCTATAAATATATTAAACAACTATGGTGACATTACACAACCCTGTCTAAGACCTACTTTTACCGGGAAGTAATCTCCCTCTCTCCTACACACCCTAACCTGAGCCTCACTATCCTCATAAAAACTCTTTACAGCCTTCAGTAACTTACTACCTATTCCATACACTTGCAACATTTGCCACATTGCTCCCCTATCCACTCTATCATATGCAGAATATACAGAATATACAGAATATACAAATATACAGAATATACAAATTAGGAATTCTCTTATTCATAACATAACCATGCAAACTCAGCTGTTCTACTAGGACAGCCACATAGTCCCTTCAGTGGTATTCACTGCCATCTAGTGACAGCCTTTCAAAGCTGTTTATTATTATAATTGTTATTATAGTACAGTGGACCCCCTAAAATCGGCCTTAATCTGTTCCAGGAGCTAGGCCTAAAATCAAACTGGCCGATTTCTGAACCCTTATTTCCCATAAGAAATAATGTAAATACAATTAATCCGTTCCACCCAAAAATATTCACTAAAAATTCATTTTTTTAAAGAATAAATACTATAGTTTTACATGCAGAAAACAATGAGAAATAAATATAAATCACTAATTTTAATGGATAAATGAACAGTTAAATCAGTTTTACCTTTATTGAAGACACGAAAGCGATTGGAAGTTCAGTATTTTTTTCACAGTGGCTGTTTTATCATATTCTTGTTGGTGTATGAGAGAGGCAGGAGAGTTTGTTTGGAGGCAGGACAAGATAATCTTTCAATATGACAATAATATAAACTCTACAGCTTATTTATCTAGCACAATTCATCTAATATGACATAAACAATATTAATAACATAGAAACATGATATAAACTCTAGAATGAATAAAACATGTCATTACGAATTTAAGGACTGGTGGTAGTGTGTGTTGTTGGGTATAATGGCCACTGACCATAAGCTGTGGTGGTGGTGGTGAGCAGCAGGCCACCAACACTATTCACACAAACAATGTACATAATATATAAATAAGAAATACTTACACTTTAAATTTATAAAAAATATTTACACTTTAATTTATAAATAAGAAATATTCACACTTATATAAATAAGAAATATTTACACTTACCTTGGAGATGTTGGCAGAGGGCGGCTCTGGTCTCAGTGTCCCTATATTCCTCAAACAAACAGTGGAGGAGTTAAGTTTCGTGTCGTCATTTTTCTATCGATTAACCCTTTGACTGTCGCAACCCTCAATCTTGTTGTCTCCTGTTGTCGCAAAATTTAAAAAAAAAAAAAAAAATTCTTATGTAATGATAGAGAATCGTTTCCCGATGGAAAAGACACCAAAAGTTTGAAATTTGATGGAAAACTCACGGAATTACGCTCTCGCGAAGTTAGTTATCTCGGAAATATATACGCATCGGCAATTTCACCGAATTTGAGCCCTATTTTCAGTAAATTCAATTGTTCCAGTTGACCAAACTCATAGATATTTCTTTAGAACTCCATTTATTCTATCGATTGAGTACAAGAAACCACCAATTTATCGATTTCAACTACCCAATAAAGTGATCAGAAATTGGCAATTTGGCCAATTTTATGCAAAATAAAAAAGTTGTCAATTTCAAAATAGGGTCCAGAATAAACAATGCAGACATTCCTGGCACTAAAATAAGATGTTATCTGTTCATTAGTCATGTCTTTAGGCCCCTCTTATATTACTTTTAGTTTCTATTTTGATTTTTT
Organism: Cherax destructor; assembly: GCA_009830355.1. Classification (NCBI taxonomy): domain Eukaryota; kingdom Metazoa; phylum Arthropoda; class Malacostraca; order Decapoda; family Parastacidae; genus Cherax; species Cherax destructor. The sequence continues at coordinate 20,703 of WNWK01021556.1, forward strand.
ATTCACATAAAAAATAGAAGATTTACCGTTATGCAGACTATTGCATTATTGTAAAAAATGGTATAAATAATATCAGTGCGCTTGTGAAAGAATATTAGACTCGCCAATTGATGTGTATTGGACGCGTGGCGTGATTTGTTTACTCTTGAACATTTGCAAAAATCGAACATTTCTCCTACTTTGAGCTCAATTTCAAGGTCGTTTTCATCATAAAACTAATCACAAACATCTATATTTCTGTAGTATGTTGTCCATTCTATCAAATGAGACCATAAAAAAGAGAATACAACCATAAATACTATACGAAAATACACCTCAAAGTCTGCATTTTAATCCGAAAAAATGGTCGGAGTTTTTTTCTCTCATTATGTACTGCGTGCTGCAGGATTTTTTTTATACTGCGCACACTGACCACACAGACCCATTCTCTCATACGTGGGCCTACCAGCTTTCTCCCGTTTGATTTGAAGCCGCTAGAATTTAGGCGTATTGATACGTCCGAAACAGTGGCTCGTAAGACGTATATATACGACCGAAACAGTCGAAGGGTTAATGGCTTAACTTACTTGCTACACTGTTAATGCTACACTTTATCGCTGGCTGGTGCTATAGCCTTTATTGACTTGTGCTGCTTTAATATCATACATATCGTAGAATCACTGAAAAAGGTACATTCTCCCCTCTCTTCCTCCTCCACTTTGGTACTTTGCTACAATTTCTTTCTTCAATTCTATTGTGTTTGTCACTTTCTTTACCAAAGGGCTGCCACTATGAAGTTTCTTTGGGCCCATGGTGGCTTATATCAGTCACAATCAATAAACATGCACTAAACACAATGAATTTATTGTGATAAACAAAGCTAGACTGGCTCACGACACCTGCACGCAAGCGTGGGGCAGGCGGACAGGTCTGGTACGCGGGCCGATAATCGGGGAAGGGCCAATAATCGGGCAAAAATCGAGCCGAAAAAAGCTATCGATTTTCGAGCTGGCCGATAATCAGACCGGCCTATTTGCGGGGGTCCACTGTACATTATTATTGTATTATACGTATTATTATTATATTATATTATTATTATATTTTATTATTATTATATTTTATTATATTTTATTATTATATTTTATTATATTTTATTATTATGATAGTGGCTTTCTTTGCTCCAATCATACTATTATGATATACCTGGAGTATACCTGGAGAAGGTTCTAGGGGTCAACACCCTCGCGACCCGGTCTATGGCCAGGCCTCATGGTGTATCAGGGCTATTCAACCAGGCTGTTACTGTTGGCTGCACGCAAACCGACGTACGAACCACAGCCCGGCTGGTCAGGTACCGACTTTAGGTGCTAGTCCAGTGCCAGCTTGAAGACAGCCAGGGGTCTATTGGTAATCCCCCTTATGTATTCTGGGAGGCAGTTGAACAGTCTTGGGCCCCTGACACTTATTGTGTTGTCTCTTATCATGCTAGTGGCACCCCTGCTTTTCATTGGGGGATGTTGCATCATCTGCTGAGTCTATTGTTTTCATAGGGAGTGATTTTTGTGTGCAAGTTTGGTATTAATCCATCTAGGATTTTCCAAGTGTATACAATCAAGCGTTTCCAGTAATTGAGGTGTTTTACCGCAGTTGTGTGTTCTGTACAATTTCTAGGTCAGCAATTTCACCTGCCTTGAAAGGTGCCGTTAGTGTGCAGCAATATTCCAACCTAGATAGAACAAGCGACCTGAAGAGTGTTATCATGGGCTTGGCATCCCTAGTTTTGAAGGTTCTCATTATCCATCCTGTCATTTTTCTAGTAGATGTGATTGATACAATGTTATGGTCTTTGAAGGTGAGATCTTCTGACATGATCACTTCCAGGTCTTTTACATTAGTTTTTCTCTCTATTGTGTGGTTGGAATTTGTTTTATACTCCGATGTAGTTTTAATTTCCTAATGTTTTCCATTTTGGAGTAATTGAAATTTCTCATCATTGAATTTCATAGTTTTCTGTGGCCCATTTAAAGATTTAGTTGGTATCTGCCTGGAGTCTTGCGGTGTCTTCAATAGAGGACACTGTCATGCAAATTCGGGTGTCATCTGCAAAAGAAGACACGGCGCTGTGGCTAATGTCCCTCTCTGTCAGATATGAGGATGAGGAACAAGATGGGAGCGAGTACTGTGCCTTGAGGAACAGAGCTTTTTCACTGTATCTGCCTCAGACTTTACTCTGTTTACTACTACTATTTGTGTTCTATATGTTAGGAAATTATAGATCCATCTACAAACTTTCCTGGTTATTTCTTTATCACATATTTTGTGTGCTATTACACCGTGGTCACACTTGTCAAAGGCTTTTGCAAAGTCTGTGTATATTACATCTGCATTCTGTTTGTCTTTTAGAGCATCCAGGACCTTGTTGTAGTGGTCCAGTAGCTGGTACAGACAGGAGCGACCTTCTCTAAACCCATGCTGCCATGGGTTCTGTAATTGATGGGTATCTAGATGGGTGGCTATCTCGCTTCTTAGAACAATTTCAAAGATTTTTATGATATGGGACGTTAGCGCTATCGGTCTGTAGTTCTTTGCTATTGCTTTACTGCCCCCTTTGTGGAGTGGGGCTATGTCTGTTGTTTTTAGCAGCTGTGGGATGACCCCTGTGTCCATGCTCCCTCTCCATAGGATGTTAAGGGCACATGATAGGGGCTTCTTGTAATTCTTCATGAACACAGAGTTCCATGAGTCTGGGCCTGGGGCAGAGTGCATGAGCATGTCATTTATTGCCTTTTCAAAGTCATTTGGCGTCAGGATAATGTCTGATAGGTTTGCATCTACCAAATTCTGTGGCACACTCATAAAAAATTCATTTAGGTCTTCGACTGTCTGGTTAGCAGCTCGCTAAAAACTGAAGTCATATTGGGACTTGAGTAGCTCAGTCATTTCCTTGCTGTCATCTGTGGAACTTCAACTGAATTTTATTGACTTAAGACTCAGGGAGATTGACACCAGTCAGTCCATCTATCATCATTCTATCATACAGGAGGAGCCACATGTCTATGGTGCATCCAACAAAATAAGCAGACTCTTGGATGTCACCACCGCCCGCCTCCGGCTGGGTTACAAGTATCTTTGGCAGGTTAAATCACCACCACCAGATGTAGACCAAACAAAATGTAAACTTTGTCAGTTGGATTATTGTCACACCCTGCATCATTATGTACTGGAGTGCGACAAAATTAATGAATTCAGAGACAACTCACTCAGAAATGTTCAAGATATGTCAAAGTATTTTATCCACAGTGGTATATTACAGACCATTCTGGAAAAATACCCTTACTTTGCTCCCTGTAAATAAAGCATTGCCACGTGTGTGTGTGTGTGTGTGTGCGCGCGTGTTGATTGCCATTTTGTCCTATGCACATGTCGATTGAAGTCTGGGCCTGTTGTGTGTGTGTATGTGTATGTGTATATGTAAGTGTATATGTATATGTGTATGTGTGTGACCCAACAATAAAATTTGCACCAAGAACTCATTACAGTTGTGACCGGGTGTAGATTAGTGAATTGTTCATTGCGTTATAATTTGTTCATGATTGTAACCATGTATAAACGTAAGTAAGTAAATTTACTTACATGTTTCATTACCTTTGTAACTTGTGAGTTCATTACCTTTGTAGCTTGTTAGTTCATTACCTTTGTAACTTGCTCAGCTATCAAAACTTTGGGGTCCAGTCCCTGGACCCATTATGTACCTCTGTAATCTTTTGACTACTGCCCACAGGATGGGTATGGGGTGCATAATAAAGATATCAAACTGAAACATCTGTGTAGGACCCATCTCGTTTAAGAAAGGGCCCAATACTGGATGTTGTTCTTGACTTTGTTTTGGCATAAGAAAAGTAATACTTTGGGTTTCTTTTAATTTCATTTATGGCTTTTAGTTCTTCCCGCATTTCTTGATTCCTGTAAGATTCTTTTAGTTTTAATTCGATGTTTGCTATTTCTCTGACCAGTGCCTCCCTACGTATTTCAGATATATTGGCCTCTTGTAGCCGCTCTGTTATTCTTTGCCTTCGCCTGTATAGGGAGCGCCTTTCTCTTTCTAGTTTACATCTCCTCCTCCTTTTCCTTAAGGGAATTTGCCTTGAGCAAACCTCAAGTGCCACAGAGGTAATTTGTTCTAGACATTGGTTAGGATCCGTGATGCTTAGGCTATCTTCCCAGTTTATATCATTTAGGACTTGGTTTACTTGGTCCCACCTTATGTTTTTGTTATTGAAGTTGAATTTGGAGAAGGCTCCCTCGCGACTGATCACATTTTGTCGATCTGGGGCCTCCTCATACATGTCTAGACCTCTATTATATTGTCATCTGAGTATATTGTTTTTGATATGATGACATTTCGTATCAGATCATCATTGTTAGTGAAGATGAGGTCCATCGTATTCTCCAATCTTGTAGGCTCTATTATTTGCTGGTTTAAGGTGAATTTGGTGCAGAGATTTAAAAGCTTGTGTGTGTGTGAGTTTTCATCTGAGCTGCCTCCTATTGTTATCTCTGCTACCACATTATTTGCAATATTCCTCCATTTTAGGTTCCTTAGGTTGAAGTCCCCCAGGAGCAAGATGTTGTTGGCAGGGGCTGGAAGATTTTCCAGACAGTGGTCAATTTTCAGAAGCTGTTCCTGGAATTGTTGGGACATTGCATCTGGAGGCTTGTATACAACCACGATGACCAGGTTTTGATTCTCGATCTTTACTGCTAAAACTTCAACTACATCATTTGAGGCATTTAGTAGTTCCGAGCATATAAGTGACTGTGATATACAGGCCAACCCCCCCTCCCCCCCCCCTCCCTTTTTGCCTGTTCACTCTGTTACATCTGTATAGGTTGTTGCCAGGGATCCATATTTCATTGTCCAAGTGATCCTTTATGTGGGTCTCTGTGAAAGCTGCAAACATTGCATTTGACTCTGTAAGCAGTCCACGGATGTAAGGTATCTTGTTATTTGTTAATGGCTTTAGACCCTGTATATTTGCAAAGATGAATGTCGTTGGATTGGTGGTATGGGGGGGTCTTTTTTTCCTGGCACTAATATCTGTTGTTCTGGAGTTGAGGCCATTGACTGGTTCCACTCCAGAAATGATTGCAGTTGGTGTACGAATTTTGTCATTTCCTGCCAGCTTTTTTTCCTTCCTGGCGCTAAAAAACCTCTGTGGAGTGGCTTTGGCTACCCAGGTTTTTCCATGGTCTGGATGTTCTGTGTCGTCTTGTACCCTTTAGGTGGTGTGCCTGGCTCATCTCTTGAACTGGTATGTTGGGGCACTCTTAAGTCGAGGTTCCACTTTTCATGGTTTTGTCATTATCATTTGTTGGACACATCTACCATATTGTTTTAGCTTGTAATTTTCCTATTTGTAACCTCTTTGCATTAAGATAATATCTATATAAGGAGAGAATCTTGGTCCTTATCCAAGTACAGTGGTCCCTCGGTTTTTGACGAAAATTCGTTCCAGAATGCTGCTCAAGTGCCATTACCGAATGAATTTACTTCCTTAAGAAATAATGTCACATAGGTTAGTCTATTTCAGACCCCCAAAAATACACTTGCAACAGCACTTAGGAAAATACACTTACATAAATGTTCGAGTTTGGAGATGCACGAAAACCAAGGGACCACTGTATTTGTTTCCTCTCTGTTTGATTTCTGCAAATCTTTGTTTGAGAGCTCGCCTAACTATACTTAGTAAAAAGTTTTCAGTCTGGGATCCCACTAGTCTTTACTTGAATGAGCTACATTGGCTCCTATCAAGACAAGAATTGAATATGAACTCTTATAACATTAAATGTTATTAAGCTTAATGAGCCTAAGTGTCTTCTTGTTTGTATGCTTGTATGTACCTTCTGCATCAGGTTAGGGAATGTTTCTGCAAATTATCATGTACTTTTTTAAAATGATGGAGCCTCATGCTGTTGGAAAGAAATTATTTGCAGAAAGAGCCTTTCTTTAGATAGCTCCTACATTGGTCATCAGTTTGCCATTTGTCATATAAGGTTTAGGAATCTTCATTCTTTTAATTCCCACTTGAAAATATGGGGGTGGCACCAAGATTTTTTTATGGGGGGGGGGCTTAGGAGGGCTCTTTTATTTGCAGAGCAAGCACATTGTTTTCCTTAGATTATATATTACAGATTAATTAAAATTACTGTGTTTTCTAAAGCTCCTTTTATTTACACTTTGTGAGAGTGAGAAAAGAATATGAACAATTACCTGAAATTACATTACTACGTACATACCTTGCCACCAAAATAATGGCCTTATTAATGTAATGATATACAGGAAGATGATAATAGTAAAATTAAGCGCTAAACCCAAAAGGGGTTGATAAACAGGAAGAGCATGATGGATTAATTCTACCATCAGATGAGAGGCTCAGGGCAATTGAAAACTTATAGTAATGTGATTGTTCTGTTATGGCTGGCAGCAAGAGTATCAATGATACCTTCAACATTCAGACTACTGCTGTTTCTCAAGCAAGTATTTGTCAGTCACAGACAAAAATTTAAGTTCACATACTGTCAAATTAACTGGTCAAGTCAGTGATGCACACCACCTTATACAGATCTTTGAAAGCATCACAGTATGGTCTGAGAATAGTAGCAAATTCAAGTGGAGTTGTGACAGTATAACCCTCCCCCTTCCTTTTTTTTCTGTTCTAGAAAACATGCTTGATGAAGATCAACACTTAATTCATATTTTTTTTTTTCAACAAGTAGGCCGTCTCCCACTGAGGCAGGGTGACCCAAAAAGAAAGAAATCCCAAAAAGAAAATACTATCATCATTCAACACTTTCACCACACTCATACACAATCACTGTCTTTGCAGAGGCGCTCAGATACGACAGCTGAGAATAGTCCCTCCCAGCTGTCACTATCCCAGACCCCTCCTTTAAAGTGCAGGCATTGTACTTCCCATTTCCAGGACTCAAGTCAACTAAATCAATTAACTGGTTTCCCTGAATCCCTTCACAAAATGTTACCCTGCTCACACTCCAACAGATCGTCGTGTCCCAAAAACCATTCGTCTCCATTCACTCCTATCTAACACGCTCACACATGCTTGCTGGAAGTCCAAGCCCCTCGCCCACAAAACCTCCTTTACCCCCTCCCTCCAACCTTTTCTAGGACGACCCCTACCCCGCCTTCCTTCCCCTACAGATTTATACGCTCTTCAAGTCATTCTACTTTGATCCATTCTCTCTAAATGACCAAACCACCTCAACAACCCCTCTTCAGCCCTCTGACAAATAATTTTAGTAACCACACCTTCTCCTAATTTCCACATTCCGAATTTTCTGCATAATATTTACACCACACATTGCCCTTAGACAGGACATCTCCACTACCTCCAGCCTCCTCCTCGCTGCAGCATTTGCAACCCATGATTCACACCCATATAAGAGTGTTGGTACCACTATACTTTCGTACATTCCCTTCTTTGCCTCCATGGATAACGTTTTTTGTCTCCACAGGTACCTCAACGCACCACTCACCTTTTTTCCTTCATCAATTCTATGGTTAACCTCATCCTTCATAAACCCATCCGCTGACACGTCAACTCCCAAATATCTAAACACATTTACTTCTTCCATAATCCCTCTCTCCAATGTGATATCCAATTTTTCTTTATTTAAATCGTTTGATACCCTCATCACCTTACTCTTATCTATGTTCACTTTCAACTTTCTACCTTTACACACACTCCCAAACTCGTCTACTAACCTTTGCAATTTTTCTTTAGAATCTCCCATAAGCACAGTATCATCAGCAAAAGGTAACTGTGTCAACTCCCATTTTGCATTTAATTCCCCATAATTTAATCCCACCCCTCTCCCCAACACCCTAGCATTTACTTCATTTACAACCCCATCTATAAATATATTAAACAACCATGGTGACATTACACATCCCTGTCTAAGATCTACTTATACTGGGAAGTAATCTCCCTCTCTCCTACACACCCTAACCTGAGCCTCACTATCCTCATAAAAACTCTTTACAGCCTTCAGTAACTTACTACCTATTCCATACACTTGCAACATTTGCCACATTGCTCCCCTATCCACTATCATATGCCTTTTCTAAATCCATAAATGCAATGAAAACTTCTCTACCTTTATCTAAATACTGTTCACATATATGCTTCACTGTAAACTTGATCTACACATCCCCTACCCACTCTAAAGCCTCCTTGCTCATCTGCAATCCTACTCTCTGTCTTACCTCTAATTCTTTCAATAATAACCCTGCCATACACTTTACCTGGTATACTCAGTAAACTTATTCCCCTATAATTTTTACACTCTTTTATCCCCCTTCCCTTTATATAAAGGAACTATACATGCTCTCTGCCAATCCCTAGGTACCTTCCCCTCTTTCATACATTTATTAAACAAAAATACCAACCACTCCAGCACTATATCCCCCCCTGCTTTTAACATTTCTGTCATGATCCCGTCAGTTCCAGCTGCTTTACCCCCTTTCATTCTACATAATGCCTCACGCACCTCCCCCACACTCACATCCTGCTCTTCTTCACTCCTAAACGATGTTGTACCTCCCTGGCCAGTACATGAAATTACCGCCTCCCTTTTTTCATCGACATTTAAAAGTTCCTCAATATATTCCCGCCATCTACCCAATACCTCCATCTCCCCATCTACTAACTCCCCTACTCTGTTTTTAACTGACAAATCCATTCGTTCCCTAGGCTTTCTTACCTTGTTTATCTCACTCCAAAAATTTTTCTTGTTTTCAGCAAAATTTCTTGACAGAGCCTCTCCCATTCTTTCATCCACTCTTCTTTTGCACTCTTGCCACTCTCTTCACCTTTCTTTTACTCTCCATATACTACTCTGCTCTTCTATTAACACTTCTGTTTTGTAAAAACCTCTCATAAGCTACCTTTTTCTCTTTTATCACACCCTTAACTTCTTCATTCCACCACTCACTCCTCTTTCCTCCTGCACCCACCCTCCTATAGCCACGAACTTCTGCCCCACATTCTAATACTGCATTTTTAAAACTATCCCAACTCTATTCACAACCCCCCCCCCCCCTACTGATACTTGCACTAGCCCACCTTTCTGCCAATAGTTGCTTATATCTCACCCTAACTTCCTCCTCCCTTAGTTTATACACTTTTACCTCTCTCTTACTTGCTGTTGCCATTTTCTTTTTGTCCCATCTACCTTTTACTCTAACTGTAGCTACAACCAAATAATGATCCAATATATCCGTTGCCCCTCTATAAACATGTACATCCTGAAGCCTACCCATCAACCTTTTATCCACCAATACATAATCCAACAAACTACTTTCCTTACGTGCTATATCATACCTTGTATATTTATTTATCCTCTTTTTCATAAAATATGTATTACTTATTACCAAACCTCTTTCTACACACAGCTCAATTAATGGTTCCCCATTTACATTTACCCCTGGCACCCCAAATTTACCTACTACTCCCTCCACAACATTTTTACCCACTTTAGCATTAAGATCCCCAACCACAATTACTCTCTCACTTGGTTCAAAACTACCCACACACTCAACATTTCCCAAAATCTCTCTCTCTCCCTTCTCCAGGTGCATAAACACTTACTATAACCCACTTTTCACATCCAACCTTTATTTTACTCCACATAATCCTTGAATTTATACATTTATATTCCCTCTTTACCTGCCATAACTGACTATTCAACATTATTGCCACTCCTTTAGCTCTAACTCTATTTGAAACCCCTGACTTAATCCCATTTATTTCTCCCCACTGAAACTCTCCTACCCCCTTCAGCTTTGTCTCACTTAAAGCCAGGACATCCAGCTTCTTTTCATTCATAACATCTACAATCATCTCTTTCTTATCATTCGCACAACATTAACGCACATTCAAACATCCCACCTTGACGGTTTTCGTCTTTTTCTTTTTAGTAAGCTATACAGGAAAAGGGGTTACTAGCCCATTGTTCCCGGCATTTTAGTTGACTTTTACAACACGCATGGCTTACGGAGGAAAGATTCTTATTCCACTTCCCCATGGATATTAAAGGAAAAGCAATACGAACAAGAACTATTAAGATAAAATCAAAGATAACTCAGATGAGTGTGTATACATAAACGTGTACATGTTTGCGTAGCGTGACCTAAGTGTAAGTAGAAGTAGCAAGACGTACCTGAAATCTTGCATGTTTATGAGACAGAAAAAAGACACCAGCAATCCTACCATCACGTAAAACAAATACAGGCTTTTGTTTTACACTCACTTGGCAGGACGGTAGTACCTCCCTGGGTATTTGCTGACTACCAACCTACTACCTATATTTAATACCATAGTTAAATACAACCTCTAGAATATAAGATTTCTCTAAAAATGAGGCATCTTGAGGATTCAGTGCTGATGGACGTTTCAGCATGCTACATGTGGAGAAAATTCTCCAAGGGAGGGGGGTATGCGCCCTCACCCTTTCCGCCCTTAGGAAGGGGCCAGACGAGGCGAGTCTGGCTGTGAAAAACAAAATAACTCATACCAGATGTACTGACCACAGAGTGTCACGTGTTGTCTGACCAAGTAGCAGCGAGTGTATATGTGAGTTAATAGACATTTGAGATAAATGTAACTCTTTGCCGTAACAGGAAAATTATGGTAAACTGCTGTATTAGTTTCTACACTTAAACAATACAATCATGTGTTCCAGTGATCAAAGTATTTAGAGAACACAAGCATTTTTATTGCCACTTGTAGCAGCATGTAGCAATTGTTGAAATTGTGCTGATATCAGCGATGCTAAGCACCACGAGGCTGCACGAGGAGTCAGATTGAATTCGGCCTCCGAACGGGTCATACGGCAACGAAGGGTTTAACCTAACAAAGACATTAGTCGTACGCGTCCGTTATTCTAATTTAATCTCCACTAACATCGGGAAATCGGATAAGAACTGTTCCAGCGTGTTTAGTGAATAACATCGCGGTATATTCAGAAGTGTGCACAGCTTCTTACTACTGCAAAAAGACTGAAATTGAAGAATGTAAAGGGACAATGAGTTTACGTCATCTAACAAGGCAGTGACTCTTCAGCAGCATTCTTCAATCAAGACAGCATTTCTGCCGTATATGGTAGAGTCAACACCATCGCTCACGTTACACGAGCAAGGTATGCTTTTATGTTCTTGTCAGGCAGGGGACTGTGCAGTTCTTGTATGTCAAGAGCATCAAAATTTACCTATTGACGGCGGTTATGCGTGGACTTTTAAGTCCAAACACGTGAATAAACCGCCTTTCAGTCCATCAAATGACTGAAGATATGAGCATACGCTCCCTTGGGGCAATATTTTATAACCACGTGTAATTTTTACCATACAGCCCTGTGGGGAATGAGGCCATGGATGTATCCTCTGTGAAGAAGTTGGGGATGGCTGCGACTTCTTGGATTCATGAATAAGCTAAGTAGCAAGCTTAACAGTTCATTTTATCGTAGGAGCACATTCCTCCACACTACAAGTTTGAAAATTTCCTGTTTAATTCGTTGACTAACATGTTTGTGACGGGAAAGTAAGCATGCGTGTAGAATTCAGGGGTAGTCATTTCCTCTCAGTATCCAAGTTGAGACAAAACAAACTTCTGTAAATGAGGTGACTGAGAGTATTGTAACTTTTTTTTCTTACTTCACATCATTACCAGATACTTTAGGGCCCTGTCCCAAATCTGCACACTACCATAACAACATACTGGATTGAGAGATATGGAAGTGCAAAATAATCCCAGTTAAAAGCAGGGGTGCAGTGGGCACAATAAGGGAACACTATATCAACATTCCTGCCCCAGACTATTCAGCATCTTACCAGAAGATATCAGTAACACTTCTAGGACAAGTGTAGAAGTCTTCAAGAGGAACCTGGACAAGTATCTTCACCAGGTGCCAGATCAACCAGGCTGTGATGGATGTGGGTCAGCAGGCCACCAGCAGCAACAGCCTGGTTGACTAGGCAAACACCAGATGAGTCTGGCTCAAAGCCAGGCTTGGGAGTAGGAAAAACTCTTGGAATTTATCAAAGGTATATCACACATGAGCTTCACCTTACCTGATGCCTTGCCAATAATTTTCACAGCATTTTTCCTGAGAAATTGTTTGAATTACAAAATTAACCTAAATCTGATTTTTTTATGATGCAGACATAATTTTGTATTTTCAGTTAAATGTTGGATAATATGGTAATTACATTCCTTAAAATGGTGTGTAAACTGAACTGAAGAACATGTGGGAGAAATAGGGTTAGGTTTATTAGATCCCCACCAAAATGCCAACCAGATTATTTTATAGGTCTCAAAATTGTAAAAGACTATGATAATGTAATTGTAGGTCAGTTTGGTGATGTGTGTTAGTTAGTTTCTGCAAGCACATCTCTGATAGACTGAGGTACTGTAGTTTGTTTGTCCTACTCATTGCAACTATTTGGGAGTTAAAAAAAGAGGGGCTAAAGTGGTTGTAATGTATAGAGGAGGGGTTAGAGTGGTTGGGGTGAGTGGGTTCCATGTGGGGATGGGGAACTGAGGGGTGGGGATTGATGGGCTGCTGTCGTGAGAAGTAAGGACTGAGTGGTGGACAGGAGCTGGAGGCTGGAGTTGGGAGGTAGAGGATGCTGGGCAGTAGTGGGATGTAGAGGTGGAGGCTGAAAGTATTAAGATGGTGTGATGGCGAATGAGTAGCAGTATCAGTGGCCTGGTGTGGGTGATGGGGTGGATGAGTGTGCAGTTGTTGGTGTTGGCAGAAATGAGAGGGTGGGTGACTACATGACTAGGTATGTGGGACATGAAAGTGTGGGCATGGCGGTGTTTGTATTTGAACTATAGGGGAGTGGTGTGGGTGAAAGGTGAGTGGTTATTGGATGATGGGTGACTGGGTGGGTGAGTGTACAGTTGGTGGTGTAGGCAGTAATGAGGGTGGTGGGTAACTTTAGTGATTAGGTATGTGGATGGCATGGTAATGTGAAAGGTCAGGTAAGGTGTGGGTGTGAAGTCGTAGGGAATTGGTATAAATGTGTGGCCATGGGCGAATGATGTAGGGGTGTGGTTGTGGGGAATGGTGTAGGGGTGTGGTCATGGGGAATGTAGTGTAGGGGTGTGGTCGTGGGGAATGGTGTACGGGTGTGGTTGTGGGGAAAATTGTATGGGTGGAAGTTG
>WNWK01021557.1:0-33925 GCA_009830355.1 Cherax destructor
CTGCATCCCTGTTGCATCCCTGTTGCATCCCTGCTGCATTCCTGCTGCATCCCTGCTGCATCCCTGCTGCATCCCTGTTGCATCCCTGCTGCATCCCTGTTGCATCCCTGCTGCATCCCTGTTGCATCCCTGTTGCATCCCTGCTGCATCCCTGCTGCATCCCTGTTGCATCCCTGCTGCATCCCTGTTGCATCCCTGTTGCATCCCTGTTGCATCCCTGTTGCATCCCTGCTGCATCCCTGTTGCATCCCTGCTGCATCCCTGTTGCATCCCTGTTGCATCCCTGTTGCATCCCTGCTGCATCCCTGTTGCATCCCTGTTGCATCCCTGCTGCATCCCTGTTGCATCCCTGCTGCATCCCTGTTGCATCCCTGTTGCATCCCTGCTGCATTCCTGTTGCATCCCTGCTGCATCCCTGCTGCATCCCTGTTGCATCCCTGCTGCATCCCTGTTGCATCCCTGCTGCATCCCTGTTGCATCCCTGCTGCATCCCTGTTGCATCCCTGCTGCATCCCTGCTGCATCCCTGTTGCATCCCTGCGCAACTCCAGGTGTGAGAGGGAAGGTGAACTCAGGTGTGAGCTAGTAGTGGAAGCTGGACTCAGGTGTGAGCTAGTAGTGGAAGCTGGACTCAGGTGTGAGCTAGTAGTGGAAGCTGGACTCAGGTGTGAGCTAGTAGTGGAAGATGGACTCAGGTGTGAGCTATAGGAAGCTGGAATCATGTGGAGCTAGTAGTTGAAACTGGAATCAGGTGTGAGCTAGTAGTGGAAGCTGGACTCAGGTGTGAGCTAGTAGTTGAAGCTGGACTCAGGTGTGAGCTAGTAGTGGAAGCTTGACTCAGGTGTGAGCTAGTAGTGGAAGCTGGACTCAGGTGTGAGCTAGTAGTGGAAGCTGGACTCAGGTGTGAGCTAGTAGTGGAGCGGGACTCAGGTGGAGCTAGTAGTGGAAGCTGACTCAGGTGTGAGCTAGTAGTGGAAGCTGGACTCAGGTGTGAGCTAGTAGTGGAAGCTGGACTCAGGTGTGAGCTAGTAGTGGAAATTGGACTCAAGTGTGAGCTAGTAGTGGAAGCTGGACTCAGGTGTGAGCTAGTAGTGGAAGCTGGACTCAGGTGTGAGCTAGTAGTGGTGTGGGGGTTCAAATGAGTGATATGGGATTGGAATGATATTTCTATTTGCTCTGCAATAGAGGTTTATTCAGAGATACTGCCAAGAATGGATGCCACACGTCTTGTCTCAGCTCCTGCTATGCCATGGCTTATAGTTAGGGCACGTGAGTGGGCTTTGGAAGCTGTGACCCTCTTCCATACCTGTGCCATTAACAGCCATACTGGGTATACATGATGGGTATATATATCCATATTCATAGGTTTACATAGCAGTACCCATACTACTGACAGCTGGGAACAAGCTATGGCATGATGACCCCACAATGCAGACAGGTAAAACAAAATCAGTTATATATTACACACAGGTAAGAAATACGACACACACTCATACAGACTAACCCTCAACATCTAATCATCTATAACTAAATTGAAATGAATACACACATTTTTTTTAGCAATTATAAGTACTAAGATGACTACCATTCCCATTTCATAAACTCTCCCTTCTCACATGCTAAATGGACTTTCTTTTCTTCCAAACTCCCTTCTCCTGTGAAATCTCTTGTCCATTGCCTTCTATATTTCCAGTGTCTTAGATCTTAACACTCTCTGCCCTTTAGACATTAAACTTATTTTTCTCCAAACTAATACCCTTAGAAGTCATTAAGTTCGTACCTCTCCTGCCACTGATGCCTGCGGAGTCTACTTCATTTCCTGCTCCTAGTGTCCTCCCCAATACACTGGGAAAAATTGGCAACTCTTTCTGACAGAAGAGTACCAAAGAAGTACTAACTTTACCGACACTAACGATGCTCTCTTTTCTGTCATGTTAGAGATCAGTCATGCTATTAACTTGTCTTCTGCTAAAACTGTCTGCCCTTCATCTCTCCTTCACAGACGCCGTCTTGTTGAAGCATCCCTTATACACAACTTTCCTGTTATGAATCTTAGTCGTGGCTTTGTCTTTGTAGATGCCTTCCTTTCTCATTACATTGTCAAATACTCTAAACTTCATAACACTCGTGACTGGAACCTGACCTGTGTCTCTGCTTTTCCTTACCTACTAATCTTTCCTATATTTTTATTGTCTTTCCTGTATTTTTATTGTTTTTCCTGTACTTTTATTGTCTTTTCTGTCTTCTGCCTAGATGGGTTCTGTCCTAAGGGGGTTTATTTCAGCAGGAGATTTTGTCCTACTCCCGTGGGCCAGTAGCTCTCCTGCAGTGCTCCTCTGTACTCCTTTTATAGACTACCACCGCCAGCTACTACTATTATAGGAACATAAAAAAGAAGGAACACAGCAGCAGGGCTACTGGCCCATGCGAGGCAGGTCCAATTCTCCCACCGGTTTAAGCCAGTGTCTTAACCTAGTCAGGTCAGGTCACATTCACTCAAGGGAGTGACGCGCCAGAAAAATCCCACCCACCCACACCTGTTAAGTCTAACTTCTTAGCTGCTTACTTTGGGCAGTAGAATGGTAGCGTAGGTGCAGAGATACGGCAGATGACTAGACTCAGTTTATTAATGGCAAGGTGTAGGTGTACACGGGGACAGAGCGTGAGGGGACCGGGAGCCAGCAAGGGGAGGGAGATGCTGCTTCAGTGAGGTAGGCCGTGTAAGTGAGAGAGAAGCATGGTTGACCAGCCCGACCTTGATAGGCCTACCTCACTGAAGCAGCATCTCCCCCTGCTGGCTCCCGGTCCCCTCACGCTCTGTCCCCGTGTACCCTACACCTTGCCATTATAAACTGAGTCTAGTCATCGGCCGTATCTCTGCACTACGCACCATTCTACTGCCCAAAGTAAGCAGCCAAGAAGTTAGACTTAACAGTGGTGACAGTGGTGGGATTTTTCTGGCGCGTCTCTTCCCCCGAACTACTGGAGGGCTCCGGCTAGCTCGGGCTCCGGGCGGAGCGCTTGCCGTGGTGCGACGACAAGATGCTACGCAACTTGAGGCACTCACTGGAGGTATGACTGGATGTATGGTGGTAAACACAATCGCCCTCCCGGTGCTGCGCACGGGGACGGTGATTATCACGGCGTGGGGGCTGAGGTTTATAACACTCAGAACGGTAATGACCTCTTTTACCACAGTTAAAACAGGTAACCACACGCTTCGCGGGTGGTGCTGACGGCGGTGTGCGCTTATGACGCTTGGACTTAGATGGAGGAGACGCTGGCAAAATCGTCTTGCTAGCCCTCCGGTCATAACCTGACCTGCCGTTTTGATTCGGCTTGGTCTGAGGTTTGCTGTTCGTCCTAGCCTTGGCTGCTGATTGCTGGACGGCTGCAGCAAAAGTGACGGGGTTGCACAGGCGGCGACACAAGAGTTGGCAATTGAGGGACTTGCAAGGGAGTATGTTAAGTCTAACTTCTTAGCTTGCTTACTTTGGGCAGTAGAATGGTAGCGAAGGTGCAGAGATACGGCCGATGACTAGACTCAGTTTATTAATGGCAAGGTGTAGGTGTACACGGGGACAGAGTGCGAGGGGACCGGGAGCCAGTTCGTAGGAGGAGATGCTGCTTCAGTGAGGTAGGCCGTGTTAGTGAGAGAGAAGCATGGCTGACCAGCCCGACCTTGATAGGCCTATAGAGGGCAGCACCATAGTGCCGCGCAGTTTGAAACAGCCTCAGGGTAGGCTGTTTACATCCGTCGGCCACCTACCGCGTGTCGTCTCGACACGACAATACTGGCGGGCACAAGGTGTAAACAAGCAAGCAAGGTTACCAGGGAAACTGGCTTCCGGTCACCTGACATTTACAATAGGAAATTGCCGGTGCAGGCCGAAAAACTCTCCCTACGTGAGTCGGGGAAGAGAAAATCGGCCTGCCCGCACAGCTGGACAGAAGACAGAACAAGCCAACGCTGACACAGGAACTAGAGTCTTCTATATACAGGTTGTCCACAGGGCCAGACGTCAACTTGACTGCACATCCATGAGCGCTGTAGCATCCTCACATCTGCAAACAATGACTGACAGTAGCATTTCCTAAGGTGTGACATTTAACTCAAAAGGCGATATTGCCCTTGCCTTTATACAGGCTTTACAAGACACACTGGGTGCACATACTCACAATAACATTATTTCCATGGAATTCATTATACTACGGGTACCCTCTAAGAATAAATTTTACGTATTTACATGGTGTTGTCCACCCTGACTCCATTATTTACTAACTATACAATGTGTGCGCATTAATCCCCATTTCTGCAAGCAAACAATTAGCGTAGCTAGCGTAGGAGTCGGACAAGTCAGTAGGTATGTCAATGTCACAGAAATGTACTGCTGTCCGGGGTCTCAGGCCATAAGTATGGAGCCTTACAGGACTGTCATCTGTCGTAGGGATAGCGGGTGAAGAACTAGACGGGTTGTCACTAGTTTGAGTCTGATTGTGGCTTTGCAATGCCGCGATTCCAGCTCTGCTTCAGCTTGCACATGATCAATATACTTCATGTGGTCAAGGTGAGCTTCTCTGATAGTTCCGGTAGCTATCTCCCTCACCTCGAACTTATTGCTGCGGAGCTGTCGTAGGACACGGTAGGTCCGACAAACTTGGGGACAAGTTTATGCATACCAGGGGTCTGCGTGGGTTGAGCAACATAACTTTGCAACCTGGTTCCACCTTACTTTCCTTAGCGTGGGCGTTGCGATCAGACGTGAACCTATCCGTGGCTTTTATTAGGTTCTCACGTACTCGCTGGAAAACAAGCTGTGTGGTCCGCATCTTAACTATACCGGTGTTATGGCGTCATAGATTGGGCTAGGCGGAGCAAACAGGATTTCGTACGTAACGCTTATCATAGCGTACAAGGCAAAATGGGGTGTCTCGCCAATCGAGCTGTTGAGGGAAGAGTTCAATGTACACTGAACATCTGGAATAGCGTCATCCCATGTAGTACAACTCGGATTAACGGTTACTCTGAGCACCTCCAGAACTTTGCGGTTTGTACGTTCAGCAAGACCATTACTCGCCGGGTGACGTGGAGCTACTGGTGCTTGGTGAATGTCAAACCTGGAACAAAGGTCCTTCATTGTGGCATTTATGAACTCCGACCCATTGTCTGACAGGAGAACACGTGGGCAGGTATGACGGAGAACGATACGCTCACGGAAAGCATTTGCGACTGTCTCCGCCGTTTTGTCAGGGATGGGTACTAACTCGCAGTACCGCGTCAAGTTATCTACCATTACAAGCAGGTGTTTATTACCCTTCTCCGAGGTCGAGAAATTCGTCAACAGGTCGACAGAAGTTCTCTCCCAGGGCTCCTTTGTAATGGGATACTTCAGAATGGGATTGGGACCCGTGACAGTACCCTTGTGTTGTAAGCAAACGACACACTGGTGTACATACTTGGCAATTTCCGCTGCCATATTTTATTCTAGCCTGTTTGATGCTGCGGTCCTTCCCGGGGTGCGCTGCGCCTGGGACATCGTGGATCAACTTGAGAGTCGTGGGTACCAGGGACTCCGGTATCACCAGTTGGTGTACGGTTCTGCCGGGGTCCACTAGTCGAGCTACACGACACAGTACTCCTTGATTGACCACTAAGTCTGTCAGCGGAACGGGCGACTTGACTCGCGGGCCAACGTCCTCCTTGGTTAGGAATCGAAGGACTGGTGACCACACCGGGTCCTGCCGTTGGGCTCTCTCTAGGTCCTCGACGGAGAACGAGTTGTCTGCACTGACAAAGGCTATATGCCTCGACAAGGCGTCAGCCACGACATTTTGCTTACCCGGTACATAGCAGATTTCGGGATTGTAGTCGTTAAAGGTGAGAGACCACCGAGCATGTTTCCCAGAGAGATTCTTGTTTGCAAAAAGGGATAATAACGGCAGATGATCCGTGTAAATCTTGATAGGATACTGGTAAATAATGTCTCTGAAGTGGTTCAAAGCCCAGACGATGGCTAAGGCTTCTAGCTCTGTCACAGAGTAATTGACTTCAGCTTTGGTAAGAACACGGCTAGCATAAGCTATTGGCTGTTGCTTACCATTAGATTCCTGCGACAAGACTGCACCGATGCCAACTTTGCTGGCATCTGTCGTCAAGGTGAACGCTTTGGTGAAATCAGGGAACCTAAGGACTGGGGCTGATGTTAACCTATTCTTAAGTGTGACGAAAGCTCTTTCTTGGTCACACGTCCACTCAAAGGAACATCTTTCTTAAGGAGCTGTGTCAAGGGTGCAGCTAAGGTGGAGAAACCGGCTATGAAAGTGCGGTAGAATCCAGCTAGGCCTACGAAGGAGCGGACAGTATCCGCCGTCGTAGGTCTAGGGAACCTTCGCACAGCCGAGATTTTAGAATCGTCTGTCTTGATGCCGCTCTGAGTCACTACGTGGCCCAGAAACTTTATTTCCTGCTTAAGGAACTGGCATTTTGAAAGCTTCACCTTAAGATTAGCCTTGGCTAGTTTTTCCAGTACCCGCTCAAGTTTTACGAGATGCGTAGGAACATCTTGGGACATCACAATGAGATCGTCTAGGTAGACCATGAGCGTGCCACCTAGGAGAGTACGGAAAATCGTTGTCATTAGACGACTGAACGTGATCGGGCTTCCACGCAAGCCAAAGGGCATTCTCTTGAACTGATAATGACCAGTAGGCGTAGAGAACGCTGTTAGTTCTTTGCTTTGGTCATCAAGAGGGATCTGCCAAAACCCTTGAAGAAGATCAAGAGTCGAAAAGACCTTGTTATCGCCAATGTTCTGTAACAGGTCATTCAGAACTGGCAATGGAAATCGGTCTGGGATGGTACAGGCATTCAGTTTCCTGTAATCTATAACAGGACGCCATGTTCCATCTTTCTTGGGAACTAGGATTAGAGGGCATTCCACGGGAAATAGACTCTCGATAACTCCATCGCAGAGCATCTTTGCAATGAGTTTGTCAGCAAACACTCTTTGCGCATGCGGCAAACGATACGCAGGCACGTAAATGGGTTTAGTACCTTTCTCAAGCGGAATATGGTGAGACATAAGCGGGGTCAGACCCATGGACTCACCATCTAATGCGACGGCAGTGCGTGCGCGATTGAGAACCTGGAGAAGTTGTGGAACTTCTTCCGGGTAGTCTGTCATAGCTAGATCATCTTCCTGCACTGGCCGGGTGACGGAAGAATTAGTAGCGGACTCACCTGGGAGGACTGCACTTACAAGAACGTCAGCTGGGATTTCTCCCTCCACTCTCACCGGGAGAGGGAACCTGCGAGGTCGACAAGTGAAGTATCCTTCCTCAGGGGGAATTCTCGACTATGCAAGTTACCGACAAGGACTTGCAACTTGCCACGACGCACAGTGTGCAAGGACGGCTCAAGGGAGAGGCCCTTGACTCTGCATGTGTCGTTGTCGACTAGCACATGATCTCCTTTGAAAGCTCTTGTCACATACACCATAACAGGAGTGAGCGAATTAGCCGACAAAGTGACGTCATACTTTGTACAGGCAGTAACTCTGCTCGCTGATGCCATGACACGAGTCAGACAGTCGCCTGCCGACAGGGAGACTGCGGCTTGACAACGGTCATCCTCTACAACAGCGCGAGAGTTAGAGTGATGGTCAGAATGGGCGTCCCCAGACTGGGTTTCACTGATAACTGGCGCTGATGGTCAGGAGGTGACGAGATACGAGCTCTCTATGAGGTTGGTCAGGACAAGAGGCCGACCTCACGGAGGGTGCGCGACGGAAACCGCGGGTTTCCAATGATTCCAAGCACTGGATGTACTCAGAGACGGAGTGGCAGGTAGTGGAACCCAAGCGCACACCCCAGAAGGGTGCGTCCACTCCGTCAAAATCCGCTTTCCACTTAGCTGGATCTAAACGGATCTTAAGGTCTGCCATGGTCTTGAAACCGATGAGCAAATCGCCTGGGAAGACGATGTCATCAACAACTAAGAACTTTGCTGACCACTTGTGATCATGGATCGCAAATTCTAAGGTTGTACAACCACGGACCGTGAGAGGGCTACCTGAAACGCCTCGCAATGTCTGAATAGCAGACGGCTCGGTCAGCATGGCTGCATGGAGACCAATGTCACGGAAGAGGGTGGAACGGACAATGTTAACCACCGAACCTGTATCAAGGAAAAGCTGAATAGGCTTCCGATGAAGTGTGGACTCTACAAGAGGTCCACACGGGCTGTCATACCGAACATGAAGGCATGACGGGCCGACTAGGTCGTCGGAGTCCCGGCTGCTAGAGGCTCGACGCTTGGTGGAGCGACTCGACGTCTTGGAAGGTACGGTTCGAGTCGCGACACCAGCGTCGAGGCACTCTGTTTCCGTGCTGTCGGCATGCGTGTCGCTGCCCAGGGCGGCGAACGCATTTCAGACAGGGACGGAATACAGCGACTCCGATAGGGTGACTATCTCTTTGCGGGATTTTTCTGGCGCGTCTCTTCCCCCGAACTACTGGAGGGGCTCCGGCTAGCTCGGGCTCCGGGCGAGGAGCGCTTGCCGTGGTGCGACGACAAGATGCTACGCAACTTGAGGCACTCACTGGAGGTATGACTGGATGTATGGTGGTAAACACAATCGCCCTCCCGGTGCTGCGCACGGGGACGGTGATTATCACGGCATGGGGGCTGAGGTTTATAACACTCAGAACGGTAATGACCTCTTTTACCACAGTTAAAACAGGTAACCACACGCTTCGCGGGTGGTGCTGACGGCGGTGTGCGCTTATGACACTTGGACTTAGATGGAGGAGACGCTGGCAAAGTCGTCTTGCTAGCCCTCTGGTCATAACCTGACCTGCCGTTTTGATTCGGCTTGGTCTGAGGTTTGCTGTTCGTCCTAGCCTTGGCTGCTGATTGCTGGACGGCTGCAGCAAAAGTGACAGGGGGTTGCACATGCGGCGACACAAGAGTTGGCAATTGAGGGACTTGCAAGGGAGTACCAGCAGGGCGACAAGCCTTGTCTTTCTCGCCCAGCGGTTTAATTTTATCAATAGCATTAAAGGCGCCCAGGATGTGTTCCTTGGGGCCAAGCCCTAATTCGTCAATCCTATCATGGAGATGGAGTGGGGCATCTCTCCGCATGACGCCTCCGACGATCAATGGGATGATGTCTTCGAGTTTTATACTACCATCACTAGTGACCCACTTGCTATCCTTCATAATGTCAATAAAATCTAACGATGCTCGCTGGAACCGACAGACACAAGCGAGGGGGCTTTCATCCGGGGATTGGCACTCATTCATGACGCTCGTGATAATGTCAAGGTAATGGCTCTGATGCCTGCGCCGGAAGTAATTACGGAATGCTTCCTTGAGCTTGGGCCATGACTGCAAATCACACACTTCCACCAAGTCTAAGAAGGAAGTGATAACACTTAGGGATGTGTTCACAGCCACCGCAGCAGTGTTTACATAGTGCGCGTCAGTGGGGTTATCGGTTCGTCCCTTAACTGTCGTCTCGACCGATTTGAACCAAGTCTCCAACATACTGGCGCGACCATCGAACAAAAGGGACGGGCGGGGATGACATTCGTGGCCATTCGAGGCCGCGACATGGGCTACCGCCTGGCCAATTGTTATGGAGGCGCCACCCTCCCCCTGATGGGACCTAACAGGAGAGGCATCAGTGCCATCTGCGGCAGAAGCTTGGGCATCGCGACGGCCACTGCGTGTCTGAGTCATAGCGTCAGTTATAAGCACAAAATAAGGCACGGAGAAAGGAAAAGGGATCAAAGCAAGAATTGATACGCAAACGGCGAGAAATCAACACAGAGTCAGAGAGGACACAACACGGTGTTACTGAAAAAACTGCTTATTTGTTAACAAATGCGTGAATTACATCAAAAAAAAAAAGAATGGTACACTCTGAAACTCAAGGTAAATTTTGGATACAAGTGAATTAATTGCTGTGGTGTACACAGAACAAAAGCAGAGATAACTGGCAAGAAAATTGCATGAAAATGAATGAACTGTAACAAGTAGCGGAATTAACAAAAGTTTGCAAATTAAAATGAAAACTGGGTATTACATACAATGTACTGCAGTGCAGGCTTGCTCAACACACAGCAAAATGTTGCAGGTGCTGGCAGTTGCAATTAGGTATGGCAAAGAAAAATATGAATTCACTTGCAGCAAGGTAAGGTGGCAAAACAATTAATAAAATCAGTCTTCAATGGAATAAAAACAGTCACAAAAATTTACTGTATCAAGAAGTACTGAATTTCACATAAAAAGGCAATGAGTAAAAGGGCAAAATGATGAAAATTAATAATAATAGGGGCAAAAAGTTACAGGTGGCAAAATGAGTATACACTGACACAAGAAAAAAAAATTGCTAAGTAAATTCTGGTGCAAAAGTACATATGGAATTTCACAGGTAATTATTGCAATAATGGCAAATAAGCAGGTTCCTGAAAATTCAATAACAGGGACTGATAAATCACTCAATGACAAGGCATAAACATTAACAGAATGCAAAACACAGGTGAATGTGCCTAAACAAAAATATGGCAAAGAAATAATATGGAGAAAAAAAAAATTAAATTGAGACACTGGAGAAAATGTAGGTGTCTAGTCACAAGTTGTTGAATTCAAGCAGAATAAAACTGACACTGGCAAGTATTAAAATAACACTTTGAACACACTAACACATCAGAACTGTGCAAGGTTGTCAACAATTTGTGGCTAGCTTGCAGATGCAACAATCAAAATAATAGCAGACAGATGTAACTTGCAATTAAAAAGAATATATATACATATATATATATGGGTAGCACAATGAACAACTTTGAGCAGGAACAACTTTGAGCAGGAACAAATTAATAATTAGGTGAGAGGCTATGTGCAGAAATAATGCACTAGGATTTAAAATGCAAAAAAAAAAAAATTGAGCTTGCAAAGTGCAACAATGTTGCTGAAAAATTCACTGAAAGTATGGGCTTCAGTGATACTGTACTTGGTGCAGGGCAATTAAATAATGTCACAAATTCTTAGGAAATGCCAGACAAGTCACTGTTTACTTAACTTTGATTGTAGATGGGGGGTTAGAAGCAAGTAGGCAGATACTGAAACTCCTGGTGTGTACTGGTGGCTGGATGCGGTGGTACACACACTATAAACACTTGTAGGCTTCTATGGGGTCTCCAGTGGCGTAGGAAAGATTGTGCAAGGCTTGGGAAGAACGGGAAAAGGGCGTAGAACTTGCTGAAGCTGGAGGAAGGGTGAAGATTGAAGGACGCAGGAACGAGGTGCTGGGAACACTGCAGTCGCCTGGCTTGGCTTGGGACAACCACGATGGGTTCCCACGTGGTCAAGCCAGGGATGGCTTCTTTAAGAACTCGGAGAAAACAACACAGGCGACGAGCTGGTTATAGGGAGCGTAGAAACGTAGCAAGGAGTGGAGCGCAGGTGGTTGGTGGTGGGAGATAGGCAGGCAGCGGCGCCCTGAGGTAGACACACCACCACCACACCCAAAACTGCCTCACCTCGCGTCTCTTGTAGCTGTAGGAAGGGCGTCAAAAAGCTGCTGGATGCAGAAGGGTATAGGAGAATGCTGGAGAGTTGTAGAGTAGGAGATGAACACACACGTGACTGCTTCAGGCTGGAGAGCTGGAGATGACGCCCTATGTCCCGATTTTGTGGAAAAATCGTGGACGATGTGCTGACTCAGGCACCCACGAGACGCTGGAAGCTACGGATGATGCGAGAAGCCAGCAGATGACCTGGATATGACTGGCTTGGTCGGATGATCGACTGGGCGGTGGGTCCCCTACACTACACTCTGCCGTGAACCACTGCTGTCACCACTGTTAAGTCTAACTTCTTGGCTGCTTACTTTGGGCAGTAGAATGGTAGCGTAGGTGCAGAGATACGGCTGATGACTAGACTCAGTTTATTAATGGCAAGGTGTAGGTGTACACGGGGACAGAGCGTGAGGGGACCGGGAGCCAGCAAGGGGGGAGGTGCTGCTTCAGTGAGGTAGGCCGTGTAAGTGAGAGAGAAGCATGGCTGACCAGCCCCACCTTGATAGGCCTATAGAGGGCAGCACCATAGTGCCGCGCAGTTTGAAACAGCCTCTGGATAGGCTGTTTACACAATATATAAATTGTGCTCCAATCTGGGGTAGCAATAACCAACCTACTACCACAGCAGGTACTACCATTGAATGGTAGTACCTCCCTGAGCAGTTGCTGTCTACCAACCTACTACCACAGGATGGTAGTGCCTCCCTAGGGGGTTGCTGTCTGCCAACCTACTACCACAGGATGGTAGTGCCTCCCCGGGTGGTTCCTGTCTACCAACCTACTACCACAGGATGGTAGTACCTTCCTGGGTGGTTGCTGTCTACCAACCTACTACCACAGGATGGTAGTACCTCCCTGGGTGGTTGCTATCTACCAACCTACTACCACAGGATGGTAGTACCTCCCTGGATGGTTGCTGTCTACCAACCTACTACCACAGGATGGTAGTACCTCCCTGGGTGGTTGCTGTCTACCAACCTACTACCACAGGATGGTAGTACCTCCCTGGGTGGTTGCTGTCTACCAACCTACTACCACAGGATGGTAGTACCTCCTTGGATGGGTTGCTGTCTACCAACCTACTACCACAGGATGGTAGTACCTCCCTGGGTGGTTGCTGTCTACCAACCTACTACCACAGGATGGTAGTACCTCCCTGGGTGGTTGCTGTCTACCAACCTACTACCACAGGATGGTAGTACCTCCCTGGGTGGTTGCTGTCTACCAACCTACTACCACAGGATGGTAGTACCTCCCTGGGTGGTTGCTGTCTACAAACATACTACTTCAGGATGGTAGTACCTCCCTGGGTGGTTGCTGTCTACCAACCTACTACCACAGGATGGTAGTACCTCCCTGGGTGGTTGCTGTCTACCAACCTACTACCACAGGATGGTAGTACCTCCCTGGGTGGTTGCTGTATACCAACCTACTACCACAGAATGGTAGTACCTCCCTGGGTGGTTGCTGTCTACCAACCTACTACCACAGGATGGTAGTACCTCCCTGGGTGGTTGCTGTCTACCAACCTACTACCACAGGACGGTAGTACCTCCCTGGGTGGTTGCTGTCTACCAACCTACTACCACAGGATGGTAGTACCTCCCTGGGTGGTTGCTATCTACCAACCTACTACCTAGGAAATATATTAATATAGTATTCAGTAAACACTTTGCATACTTACATTTGTTATAAATACAATGGTACCTCTACTTATAAGCAGCTCCTAACTCAAATAATTATGTAAGTGTATTTTTGAAGGTGCTTTTGTAAGTGTATTTTTGGGGGTCTGAAATGGATTAATCTAATTTTCATTATTTCTTATGGGAACAAATTCCTTCGGTATCGGCACTTGAATTGCCGTCTGGAACGAATTAAGCTCGTTAGTAGAGGTACCACTGTAGTTCCCATTCCTTTAGTTTTTAATTGTCTTGGGTAAGTGGATTATAAATTTTTCCCCATAGAAGAAGACTAAAATACTGGCAACAAGGAGCTGCTTACACTGATTACAATGTCATTACATTACAAAAATTTATTGATATTGGGATGAGGGTATCCCCCTCCTTTTATTTGTTGTGAGGGACACCACTCTGAAATCATAAGTTTATATTCCATTTGAAGTGTACAGGGGATATCCTAGGAAGGTTGAAGGAAGGTACAGGGGATATCCTAGGATGGTTGAAGGAAGGTACAGTGGATATCCTAGGATGGTTGAAGGAAGGTACAGGGGATATCCTAGGATGGTTGAAGGAAGGTACAAGGGATATCCTAGAATGGTTGAAGGAAGGTACAGGGGATATCCTAAGAAGGTTGAAGGAAGGTACAGGGGATATATTAGGAAGGGTTGAAGGGAGGTACAGGGGATATATTAGGAAGGGTTGAAGGGAGGTACAGGGGATATATTAGGAAGGGTTGAAGGGAGGTACAGGGGATATATTAGGAAGGGTTGAAGGGAGGTACATGGGATATATTAGGAAGGGTTGAAGGGAGGTACAGGTGATATATTAGGAAGGGTTGAAGGAAGGTACAGGTGATATATTAGGAAGGGTTGAAGGGAGGGTGTGAGTGATATTTTAAGACATAAGTCATAAGTAATCAACAGTTGTGTGTATGTCAGAGTGGAGACAAGTTGTTGTTGACATCCAGCATTAATGTTTGTGTTGGTAATGACAGGTACAGGAGACCATTAAGAAGGCCCTGGACACCATCACCACAGAGACAGGTGCCACAGCTGCCACCGTTCTCCAGGGAGACTCACACACCACCATCATGGAGAAAGTTAACAAAATTACTATTGAAATCCCTCTGGAGACATTAACTGTAAGTTGAAAGTTTTTGTTTGTTTTTCATGTTATACAATATTAATCATGATAACAAGATCATCAAGATTTTCATTTTTAAAAAACAAAACTGCTGCTTCTTAACTTATTTATACTCAACTTTTCATAATGTTTTGACTGCTGGGTTATTCTAATATTCCTTACAGTTGTCATAGTCACAAAAATAGACATTGTATTAACTAAACCAACTGAACCTCCTCTCCAACTCTCTGAAACAGTTAATAAGCTGAATGACTTCTTCTCCATCATAGTATTAAATCTAGACAAAAAGTTGTGAACTCTCAAGCCCAGTTTAGTGATTACCTAACTGATAACTATCACACTTCCCTCTACCTATTCCAAACTAATTCTACGTAGGTTACTTCTATAATAAAGTCACTAACAAAGCCCAAAGCTAAGTTAATGTATCACCACTGATATATAAGAAAGTTGTTCATGTGTTATTCAACTATTGAACAGTAGGCCCAACTTATACAGCAGGTTAGGTTCCAGGCTGTCGCCAGAAAGCGGGCATTGCCGGAAAGCCAGAATTGCTGGAAAGTAGAATACAGTGGTACCTCGAGTTACGATGGTCCCCAAAATCGCCCTTTTATGTAAGTTTATTTTTTTAAATGCTTTTGTAAGTATATTTTTGGGGTGTAAAAGGACTAGTCTATTTTACATTATTCCTTATGGGGATAAATTTGTTTGGTAATGGCACTTGAACAGCATTCTCGAACGAAAAAATATCGTAACTCGAGGTACCACTGTACTATTTTTTCCACTTATAAATGCATACAAATGCCAGATAACAAGTTTACACTAACATATATTAAGCTAACAGTAGAACTAGGCATTATAAACAGTAAAAAGTAAAATACACACACACAGTAGTACAGTGATACCCCGAGTTTCGGCCGCTTCAAGTTTCGGTCGCTTTTTTCGGACTAATTTTGCCCTGAGTTTCGGCTGTTGCCACGAGTTTCAGCCAGCGTACCAGACCTGTCCACTTGTCCATGCTTGTGCGCCTCGCCACGCAGGCGTGGTGAGCCAGTCTAGCATTGTTTACCCTTTATTGAACATTACTCTGCATGCTCATCCAAACATTTCACAATGAATTCATTGTGTTTAGTGAATGTTTATTGATTGTGACTAAAATAAGTCACCATGGGTCCAAAGAAGCTTCCTAGTGGCACCCCTGTGGTAAAGAAAGTGAGGAACACCATAGAACTGAAGAAGGAGATAGTAGAAAAATATGAGAGTGGCGTACGTGTGGGGGAGCTTGCCAGGATGTATGGAAAAAACAAATCTACTATCACTTCTATCCTGGCAAACAGAAAAGAACTCAAGGAAGCTGATGTTGCGAAAGGTGTTGACATGAATTTTGGTTTCAGTCATGTGCAAATTAAGGGGAATCACAGTTATCAATAAGTGTATTTTGCTGTGGATATGTGCAAGATAAAGGAGTTTTCATGTGGTTAGCTACCAGTTGGGTGCGTAAGAGAGATGTTTTTAACATAACACAAGACACAGACCATTTTTTGATATACACCGTGTCCATATCACCTTATGTAAAAATTCTATGCACATAAAGGGCCCAGAATCTGGAATTCATTACCAGAAAATACTAAAATAACCTTGTCTGAACATCAATTTAAGACTCTTCTCAAAAACCACCCACTCACCCTAAACTAAATACTCATACTGTAAATTACTTTCAACAATGCTCACTGTTATTTTCCTATAATTTAATTTAAATTTTTACTAATATATAACCATCCTACAAAACACTTGTTACAATGTAATATCCTCATATTGTAATTTGAACAAATTTATTAACTGTTACAAAACAAACTAAAACAAACTCAATCAATTTCTCTAGTATTAAGTACAGTGGTACCTCGACTTACGATGGTCCCCAAACTCACCCTTTTATGTAAGTTTATTTTTTTAAACGCTTTTGTAAGTGTAATTTTGGGGATCTAAAAGGACTAGTCTATTTTATATCATTCCTTAAGGGATAAATTCGTTTGGTAATGGCACTTGAACAGTATTCAGGAATGAAAAATATCGTAAGTCGAGGTACCACTGTACATAGTCTATAAGCCATTAGATTAAGCTGCCATGGCATGTTAGTGGCTCTCCTTGCACTTCAGTTCATGATTGTAATTACAAAATCTCGATGTAAACTTGCAGTGAAATAAAAATGATCATTATCATCATTATTATTATTATTATTGTTATCATTATTATTATTACAGTGGAACCCGAGTTTCAGCCGTAATCACTGTTTCTGGCGTCTCTTTAAGATGTCCTAAAATGGGACATTGTTTTGTCACTGAACATGTTGCAGATATGGGTTGTTTCAGCTTGCTGAAGGTGGTATTTCTCCATAAAGCTTTGCAACTTATTCCACATCTTGTGAAGCAAGTTCTCAACTATGGTCTGATGCTGTTGCAGAATAAGCTACTGCAGCTCTTCAGTGGTTAGCTCTTCCCTGTGGTCGTCCACCAACTCTTCCACATCCTCACCACTCACCTCCAACCCCAGGGACTTGCCCAATACCACAATACCTTCCACAACAGGCAGAGGGTCGTCAGGGTCAGCCTCAAACCCTTCAAAATCCCTCTGTTAGACACAATCTGGCCACAATTATCTCCAAGCAGAGTTCGAAGTCCTGGAAGTCACTTCCTCCCAAGCCTTACCTATAAGGCTTATGCAGTTGTAGATATTGAAGTGATTCCTCCAGAACTCTCATAGGGTCAGCTCAGTGTCCGAGGTCACTTCAAAGCACTTTTCAAACACTGCTTTGGTGTACAGTTTTTTGAAGTTACAGATGACCTGCTGGTCCATGGGCTGGATGAGAGGAGTGGTGTCAGGAGGCAAGAACTTCACTGTGATGAACTTGAAGTCCCTAGACAGAAATTCTGCCAAGTTTGGAGTTTGAGCAGTAGCATTGTCCAGTACCAGGAGGCACTTGAGTGGCAATTTCTTTTCCTGGAGGTATTTTTTCACACTGGGGCCAAACACTTGATGGACCCACTCTTAAGAAAATTTGCCTTGTGACTCATGCCTTATTGTTAGCCTTCCACATCATTCACAATTTGTCCTTGATGACATTGTGTTTCCTGAATACTCTGGGATTTTCAGAGTGATACACGAGTAAAGGCTTCACTTTAAAATCCCCACTAGCATTAGAACAAAAACAAGAGAGTTAGCCTGTCTTTCATAGGCTTGTGTCCTGGCAGTGCCTTTTCCTCCTGAGTAATGTAGGTCCTGTTTGGCATTTTCTTCCAAAACAGGCCTGTTTCGTCACAATTAAACACTTGTTAGGGTTCAAATTTTTCAATGTCTATACCCCTTAAATTCAGTAATGAATTTTTCAGCCGCACGTTTGTCTGAACTGGCTGCCTCACCATGCGTTATCACGCTGTGTATGCCACTATGCTTCTTAAATCTGTCAAACCAGCCTCTGCTGGCCTTAAACTCACATCAGCACTGGTTCCAGGCATTTTCTTGACAAGATCTGTGTGCAACTGCCTTGCTTTTTCACTTATGATGGCCTCGAAATACTATCACCTGCTGTCTGTTTATTGTTTGTCCACACCATCAACAACTTCTCAACCTCTTCCACTGCTGTTGATCTATTTTTGGCTAACATGTCAACATCTTTCGCAAAATCAGCTTCCTTGAGTTATTTTCTCTTTGCCATGATAGAAGTGATAGTAGATTTGTTTTTTCCGTACATCCTGGCAAGCTCTCCCCACATATGTGTCACTCTTATATTTTTCTACTATCTCCTTCTTCAGTTTTATGGTGTTCCTCACTTTCTTTACCACAGGGGTGCCACTAGGAAGTTTCTTTGGACCTATGGTGACTTATTTCACTATCACAATCACTAAACACAGTGAATTTATTGTGAAATGTTTGGATGAGTGCACAGGGTAATGTTCACTCTAGGGTAAATAACGCTAGAGTGGCTCACGGCACCTGTGCGACGAGGCGCGCATGCATTGGCAGGTGGACAGGTCTGGTATGCCGGCCAAAACTTGGGGCAACGGCCGATAGTAGGGACAAAATTAGGCCGAAAAAAGCGACCAAAGCTTGAAGCAGCGGATACTTGGGGTGGCTAAAACTCTGGGTTTCACTGTATTACTATTAATATGTACGTGGTGAGGGGCTCTTAATCTAGGGAATTGGATCTGTGCTTCAATTTCCTAAATTAATAATAATACAGTGGAGCCCCGCTAACAAATGCTCCATTTAGCGAACAAATCGCGTAACGAACACTTTTTCGCAAAATATTTTTCTCACATAGCGAACATTTACTCGTGAAGTGAACCGTACCAGACCTGTCTGTCTGCCCGCGCTTGCGCAGTGAGTGGACAGGATGCCAGTCAAGCGTTGTTTACACTTGAGAGAACATTACCCAGCGTGCTCTTTCAAACATTCGCAATACTTTTGTTGTGTTTATTGTTGGTTAAGTGATTGTCACTGTGAAATAAAGTCACCATGGGTCCAAAAAGCTTCCTAGTGGCACCCTGTGGTAAAGAGAGTGAGGACCACCATCGAACTGAAGAAAGAGATTGTTGAAAAATATGAGAGTGGCGTACGTGTGAGGGAGTTTGCCAGGATGTACAACAAAAACAAATCTAGTATCAGCACTATCCTGGCAAAGAGAAATGAGATCAAGGAAGCTAATGTTGCAAAAGGGGTTGATATGTTAACGAAAAGAGATTGAAAACATTGGATGAGGTTGAGAAGTTGTTGATGGTGTGGATAAACAATAAACAGATAGCAGGTGATAGTATTTCCACGGCGATAATGTGAAAAGGCAAGGCAGTTGCACGCAGATCTTGTCAAGACAATGCCTGGAACCAGTGGTGAGGAGAGTGATTTTAAAGCCAGCAAAGGCCGGTTTGAGGTTTAAGAACGTAGTGGCATACACAGTGTTGTGAGGCATGGTGAGGCAGCCAGCTCAGACAAACGTACAGCTGAAAAGTTTGTGAGTGAATTTAAGGGGTTCATAAGAGGCTGAAGAATTCCTCCCCCAACAAGTGTTTAATTGTGATGAAACAGGCCTGTTTAGGAAGAAAATGCCCAACAGGACCTTCATTACTCAGGAGGAAAAGGCACTGTCAGGACACAAGCCTATGAAAGACAGGCTAACTCTTATGATGTGTGCCAATGCCAATGGTGATTTTAAAGAGAAGCCTTTACTGGTGTGTCATAAAAAATCCCGACCTTCAAGAAACACAGTGTTAACGGGAAAAAATTTTTGGGCATTGGAAGGCTAACATTAATGCAGGGTACTAAGGATTTTTTTCTGGAATGGTTGACGGAGTTTTCCCCCCGTGTGAAGAAATCCCTCCTAAAAGAAATTGGGCCCCTTTCCCGGTACTGACAATCCTCCAGCTCATCCTCAAACTTGCAAGAGTTGTTTTAAAATTTCAATTTCATAGGGAAATTTTGCCCCCCCCCTCTCACCCACCCAGGCCAAAAATCTTTGAAATTCAAGAAACTGTACCCAAAAGCGTTTTTAAAAGGTTTGATAATCTCAACCTTAGAAAAAGGGAGCCGGGAAAGATCATTTAATATCATGCTTCTGGCCTTAGGGGAAGGCTTGGGAGGGGATTCCAGAATTTGAACTTGCTTGGAACCACTTGGGGATTGTGTTAAAAAGGGGGGTTTTTTGGGTTGAGGCTGCCCCTGACCCTGACGCCCTGTGCCTGTTTTGGAAGATATTGTGGCTTTGGGGGAACAGCCTGGGGTTGGAGGTGAGGGTGAATGGGGAAAGGGTTTGGGGGAGGAGCCGGGGTAACTAAAAACTGAAGACCCAAAGGGTTTATCGGAACAGCATCAGCCAAGCTATTTTTGTTTCACAGGGGGGGAGAGAGAGTGAAGGAGGCTTTTTTCACGTTAAAAATTTGTTCAAGTGGAAAAAGGGGAAAAGATTTTTTAAAAAAACACCACCCGAGCAAGGTGAAATGAGCCATCTGTAACCACTTGTGACAGAGCCATGTTGCACTTCGGAAAAAAAAGAGTCCCAGAAACAATACTGTGAACAAATTTCCGAGGCATGGATCCAGTGATCTCGCTGGCCCTAGGGATTAAAAGAAAAAAAAGGGAACCCCAGAAAGGACTTGTTACCAAGTCTTTAGGGGGGGTTTCCCCCTTTCCCAACCACTAACCCCTCCCCCTGTCATTACCCCTTTTCCCAAATGAGCAACTTTTTTTAATGAAGGAAGTAAATGTTTTTTATTAATCTGTTTTTTATTATTTAGTAAAAATTTTTTTTTGTGAATTTTTTGGATGTCGGGAAGGGATTAATTGTTTTAATTATTTTTTGGGGGGAAAAAAGTTTCAATTACGAACTTTTCGTTAAAACCCCAGCCCCGGGGAAGGATTAAGTTTGTTAGTTGGGGGCCACCCAATAATTTTTCTTATTTTTTTTATTAACACATGGAAGTTTCCCCCCAAGGCGGGTTCCCCCGAAAAAAAAAATTTCATCATCATTCACTCCATCACTGCTTCCAGAGGCATGTTTTCCCACAGTTATAAAATGCAACATTAGCACCCCCCCAGAGTGATGGCACTGTCTTCCCATCTCCAGGAATCAAGTCCAGCCTGCTGGTTTCCCTGAATCCCTTCATAAATGTTCCTTGCTTGCCCCCAACAGCACATCAACTCATAAAAAACCCTTTTCTCCATTGCTCCTAACACTCATGCTTGCTGGAAGCCCCAAACACACAAAACCCCTTTTCCCCCTCCCCCAACCTTTTCAGGCGACCCCACCCTGTCTTCCCCCCACTTTGTTTTTACTCCCGAAGTATTCTATTTTGTTCCATCTTCGCTACATGTCCAAACATCTAAAACCCCCCCTTTAGCCCTTTGGGTAAAGTTTAGGAACCACACCTCCTCCTAATTTCCAAACTAGGATTCCCCTTAAACACCAAATGCCCCAGACATGACATTCCATGCCTTACCTTTCCTTAATGCAACCAAACCCATCCTTTTACCCATACAAGTGTTTGGGAAAATTTTTTTAAATTTTCCCCTTTGCCCGGATGTTTTGTTAAACCCCGCACCATTACCTTTTCCACTGTTAATTTTTGATTATACCTACCAGCCCCCCCAAATATTTAAAATTTCCTTCCTTTTTTTTATTCAATTTTTCCATTTATTTTTTTTTCCTCTCCTTTTTTTTCCTATATTCTTTAATTTTCTTCTTTTTTCCCCTTTAAACCTAAATTTTCAAACCCCCCTTTACCCAAAGAATTTGACAACCCCATTTTAGATTTTGTTTTTATCCCTCACCTCTTGCCAAGATTTAGGGATAAAAGAAAAAATAAATACAAAATTTTTCAATTCTTTTTTTTGACAGTTTTTGGGAGTTTTGAAAGAAATTTCAGAGGTTGGGGGTTAATTTTTTGAGTTTAAAAAAAATTTAGGGAAAATTTGGAAAGAGTAAAGGGATGAGGGAAAAAAAAAAAAGGGGGATGGAAGATTGATATCAAAGGGGGGGGGGGATGGAGGAGGTGAATGTATTCAGATATTTGGGGTGGTTTCGCAGATGGGTCTATGAAGGTAGGGGAATCAAAATTTATGAGGGGGAAAAGGGTGAGTGGTGCATTTAGTCTGTGGAAAAAGAACTTTGTCCATGGAAGTAAAGGGGGGAATGAAAAGGGGGAATAGTTTCCCCTCTTATAGGGGTTTAAAATGGGTAATGAATGTTGAAATGAAAAGGCTGGAGGCAGTGGAGATGTTAGGGGGGAAGTCAAGGGGGTGGTGTGAATATATTTTAAAAAAAATCCCTTTTATTTCACAAGTATGGCCCGGGTTATTTGACCCCCATTTCGGGCAAATTAGGTTTTTTTGGGTCCCAGTGTGCAGGCATGGGGGGGAGCAGGGCGGGGGAGTGTAGCAGGCATGCGGGGAGTGTAGCAGGATGCAGGAGTGTGGGGCATGCAGTAGTGTAGAGGCATGGGGGAGTGAGCAGGCATGCAGGGGGTAGCGGGGCCTTGCGGGGGAGTGTAGCAGGCATGAGGGGGGAACAGGCATGGGGGGAGTGTAGCAGGGCAGGGGGGGTGTAGCAGGCATGCGGGGACTGTTGGGGCATGCAGGGGTGTAGCACGCATGCAGGGGAAAAAAGGCATGTAGTGAGGTAGCAGGCATGCAGGAGTGTTAGCAGGCATGCGGGGAATGTAGGGCATGCGGGGGAGGGAGGGGGGGCGGGGAGTGTAGCAAGATGCAGGGAGGTGGGGAAGGAAAAAGACTTGTTACTTGTTTTTTTTTAAAAAAAGGGGGTTTTCCCCTTCCAAACAATGAAAAATTCCCCCCCTCCCCCTCCTGCCTTCCAAAATCAACAACTCTTCAATAAAGGTAAGTGACATGTTATTATATTTTTATTCTTCAAAAAATTTTTGGGTTTTCTGTGTTTTAAATTTTTTATATTTATTATAGAAACTAAATTTTTTTTAAATTTTTTTTTTGGGTTGGAACGGATTAATTTTATTTCCATTTTTTTTATAAGGAAAATAGATTGGGAGTTTGTGACATTCGGTGTTCACCCCCCCTCCGGAATGGAAATAAAAAACCCCCCGGGTCCCTGCACTTACTAAAAAAAATTTTAAAAAACAGTCCCCCCCCGGTAATCGTACAATTATGTAAAAAAAATTTATTGTAAGTGCTTTTGAAAGTTTTTTTTTGGGGGGTTCTGAAATGGACAAACCCTTTTTTTGGGGACAAAATTTTTTAAAGGGGGAGTAAATTGTTCGGTAAGGGGCCCCCTTGAGCATGCTTCGGGAATGAATTTTGTACGTTCCCGGGGTCCACTGTAATTATTATTAAAAATTATACGTACTACTATTTCTAATAATAGTAATTATTATTTTTTTTTTTTTTTTTTTTATTAAAAAGGGGGCCCGATTCACCAAGGCAGGGGGGCCCCAAAAAAAAAATTTTCCCATCATCATTCACCCCATCATTTTTCCTTGCCAGGGGGGGTTTTTTTACACTACAGTTATAAAACTGCAACTTTAAACCCCCCCCTCCTTCAGAGTAAAGACACTGTACTTCCCTTTTCCCCAGGCCCTAAACCCCCGGGGCCCCCCCGGGGTTTCCCCCTGAACCCCTTAAAAAACGTTATTTTGCTCACACCCCAAACAGCCGTCAGGTAAAAAACCATTTGTCTCCATTCACCCTATCAAAAGCTCACACATGCTTGCTGGAACCAACCCCTGGCAAAAAAAAAACCCCCCCCCCCCCCCAAACCCTTTTCCTAACCCCCCCCCCTCCCCCCGCCTTCCCTCCACTACGGGTTTATACCCCTTGAAGTCATTCTGTCTGTTCCATTCTTTTACATGCCCAAACCCACCAAAAAACCCCCCTCCTAAGCCCGGAAAATTTTTTTTTGGGAATCCCCCCCTTTTTCCCCAATTTCCAAACCCCAAACCTCAAAAATTTTAAACCACACTTTCCCCCTTTTCAGACATGACATTTTCCCTTTGCCTCCACCCTTTCCCCCCTCATTAAAACATTCATCACCCGGGGAAACCCCATATGAGTGTTGGTATAACTATACTCTAAAAATTTTCCCTTTTTTCCATGGAAAAATTATTTTTTTTAAAAAAAATTAATAATACAATATAATAGTAATAATAATAATAGCAGTAAGGAAAACAAAAAAAGGCCCCAGTAGTTGGCGCCCCCTTTCCCAACAAAACTTTGGGAACCCTTTTTTTTACCCGGGCTGGGAGGGAGATATTTTTTGATTTCCCCCTTTTTTTTTCTGCAGTTATTTTGCCAAAATTTTGTTTCCCAACCAAGGGTTCTAAGAAAGTAAGGCAAAGGACAGTGCTGAGAAGAAAAAGAGGATGTTGTCCATGGAATTACAACATGAAATCAAGAAAAAACACAAGCTAGGTGTGGGGGAGGGAGTCCAGCATAATCTTCTACCATCTGCATGGTACTAATTTAAACCCCTTTTTTTTGGGGGGGTTGTACCCCCCCAAAAAACAGGGGCGGGCATGTACTTGGGGGTGTAAATTCTAAAAACCTTCAAACCAGCTGGAAAGCTGGGGGAAGGGGCCCCCAAAAGGGGGAGAATGGGCTACAGATTCAGTTAAAAATATAAAAAAAAAAAAGTGGAGACATTGGGGCATTATAGGGAAAGATTTTTAGTACATCTTTTTTTAAAAAATTGTGGGAAGAAACCCTACTTCCCAGTGAATTGGGACTATTGGGACTCTATTTTCCCAAAAAAACAGTTCCCAACACAAATGGAAATGTCAGTGAAGGGGAATTTCATGGGTTTTTTTGGGGTTTGGGGGCTGAAAGCAATGCCCCGGGGGAAAACCCCCAAAAAAAGAAAAAAGGAAGGGGAAAAAAAAAAAGGAAGGGGGGAAGGTAGGTAGGAAGGAAGGAAGGCAGGTAGGGAAAGGGGAAAAAAGACCCAGACGACCATCATCCTGAAAAAAAAAAAATCAGACAGTGACTTTTTTTTCCCCCCCGGTTGGGGGGTGGGGGAAAGGGATGTGTGTTTTGGAAGGGGGGAAAAGGGGGAGTAGGATGGGGGAATGTGGCCCTTTTTTGACACAAGACACACCAGTGACTCAATATTTAAAATCCACCCACCCCACAAGTTTTTTGAAGCTGTAACAGTTTTGGAATGTGTCCAGTGACTATTTTATCAGTGGACCCCCGCCCCGAACGCCCATAAGCAACCCCCTTAAAAAGGGGGAAAAAATTTTTTTGAAAATATTTTTTCACGTAGCGAACATTTACTCCCTTTTAAACCCCCACCATTTTTTTGTCCAGTCAAGCATTGTTTCACTTTTTTAAAAACATTTCCCACACGCCCCCTTTTAAACATTCCCAAAACTTTTTTTTTGGGTTTTTTGTTGGAATGGTTTTCATTTAAAAAAAGGGGGCCATGGGTCCAAAGAATCTTCACAAGTTGGGGGAAAAGGGTATAGCATCAGGCAGGATAAAGTGTAGCAATGGGGGAAAAAAATCACTCTTGACTGTTTTTGGGGGTTTTTCCCAGGTTTTTTCACAATGCTGCTATGTATGATAATTTTTTGTATAACTAAATTTGTGTTTTTCCCGAATATACCCCCCTTAAAATAAGTTTAGCGATTAATCGGGAAAAAAATGCCATTTCACAAAACCTTTAAATTCTTAAAAGTTGTTTGAGATTATAGGGACAACTGAGAAGAGCACCGCTTGCCCGCCACCATCTCCCCATACCCCAAAAAAACAACACCAACACACTCCACCAGTCCTTATAAACCCCAAAAATAACACCGCCCCCACACTCCAAACCCGTCCTTCCAGGTTCGTAATGACATGTTTTATTCATTCTAGAGTTTATATCATGTTTTTTAAAGTTATTAATATTGTTTTTTTTTGTCATATTAGATGAATTGTGCTAGATAAATAAACTGTAGAGTTGGGTTTTTAATTTTCATATTGAAGGACTATTTTGTCCTTCTCCAAACAAACTCATACGCCCTTTAATAAAGGTAAAACTTATTTAACTGTTTTATTTGTCCATTATAATTAGTTTTTTATATTTATTTCTCATTGCTTTCTGTATGTAAAACTATAGTATTTTTTTTAAAAAAAGAATTTTTATTTCTTATGGGAAATAAGGTTTCAAAAGACGAACTTTTCGGAAAAACTATCTCCTAGAACGGATTAAGTTCGTTAGTTGAGGGACCCCTGTATATATGATAGAAAAAAACAGTGGACCCCCGGTTTTCGGGTTTACCTCCAAACTCGAACAATTATGTAAGTGTATTTTTGGGAAGAGCTTTTGTAAGTGTATTTTTTGGGGGGCTAAAACGACTAATCTAATTTTTCATTTGTCCTTATGGGAACAAATTTTGCTCGGTAACGGCACTCGAACAGATTTTGGAAAGAAAAATTCAATGAAAACCGAGGGTCCACTGTTGTAATAAACAACATTTTTTTTTTGGTGGTTTGTGTAAACATGTTTTTTTAAACAATATAATGACAACAATGTTCGTGAGTTTTTAGAGATACAGAGAGGAAAATATGCAAAATATGACATATATTGGTCTCACAGGCAAAAGTTTCTTTTAAAAAAATAAAATGTTAAAAAAAAAAGAAAAAAATAGAAAAAAAAAATAAAAAATTACCACGTGACCGGCACTCAGTGATGTTGTTTAAGCGGCTAATTTTTTTCAACTTCACGCCTTTATCTCGGAAGACCCCAAATATTTTTTTTTCCGATAACACCCCACAAAAAAATTCCCTTTTCATTTCATAAGAATTTTATTTTTTTTTTTTCAAATATTTTTTGATCCTGAAAAAAGAAATTTTCGATCGGGGGGCTTTTACCCCCA
Source organism: Cherax destructor (assembly GCA_009830355.1). Taxonomy (NCBI): domain Eukaryota; kingdom Metazoa; phylum Arthropoda; class Malacostraca; order Decapoda; family Parastacidae; genus Cherax; species Cherax destructor. The sequence continues at coordinate 26,773 of WNWK01021557.1, forward strand.
AAGGGTTAAACAATTTGTACACTTTTTTGTTAATAATCAAACTTGTAATTCCCCTCAAGTAAACTTGTTAAAGTCATTTCAGTGGACCGACAACGATCTTAATCCGTTCCAGGAGCTAGACCTTTTCACAAAAAACGATTTGGGAAAACCCTTTTTTCCCATAAGAAATAATGTAAAAAACAATTAATCCGTTCCAGACATCCAAAAATTTTTCACAAAAAAATACATTTTTTAAAAAGAAACTATAGTTTTTTTCATACAGAAAACACGCATAAATACTACATGCAATATTAAATTTATAAATAAATATTGAAATAAACATTTAAAATAACATTTACCTACCTTTATTGAAGAGACTTGCTGGCATCTTTGGGAAAATAGGAGGAGGACAGGGGGAGGGGGGTTTGTGTTTGGAAGGGGAATCCCCACCCCCCCGCCTTCCTGCTACACTCCCCGCATGCCCCAACACCCCCCCGCATGCCTGCTACACTCCCCCGCATGAATGCTACACTCACTGGGATGAATGCTACACTCCCGCATGAATGCTAACACTCCCCCGGGATGAATGCTACACTTTTCCCGCATGCCTCCTACACTCCCCGCATGCCTGCCACACCGCGTCTGTTTCACTCCCGCATGAATGCTACACCCTGCATGAATGCTACACTCCCCGCATGAATGCTACACTCCCTGCATGAATACTTCCCCTCCCCCCCCCTGAATGCTACACTCCCGCATGAATGCCACTCCCTTTCATGAATGCTACACCCCTGCATGCATGCTACACTCCCTGCATACATGTTACACTCCCCGCATGAATGCCACACTCATTGCATGAATGCTACACCCGCATGAATGCCACACTCCCTGCATGAATTTCTACACTCCCCCGCATGAATGCTACACCCTGCATGAATGCTACACTCCCCGCATGAATGCTGCACTCCCTGCATGCCTGCTACACTCCCTGCATGAATGCTACACCCCCATGAATGCTACACTCCCCCGCATGAAAAAGGGTAACTCCCTGCATGAATGCTACACTCCCTCCCTGAATGCCACACTCCCCGCATGAATGCTACACTCCCTGCATGAATGCTACACTCCCCGCATGAATGCTACACTCCCCCGCATGCATGCTACACTCCCTGCATGAATGCTAACTCCCCCGCATGAATGCTACACTCCCTGCATGCATGCTCCCCCTGCATGAATTACACTCCCCCGCATAACACCCCTTGCATACCCCACACTCCCTGCATGAATGCCAACACCCCTGCATGAATGCTTCCCCTCCCCGCCCCTGGGAAGCTTCCTTCCCCATGGTGCTTAATTTCCCTACCTCCCAAACCCCAAAAAGCAAAAAATTTTGTGAATTTTTGTAAGACCCCTGGGTTTTTCCACCAAAGGAACTTCTTTGGCCCTGGGGGGGAATTTTTCCCGCAACCAAACCCCAAAAAACAACTGTAGTAATTTTTTTAAGAGACTTTTTGACCGGGAAAAAGGGAAACCCCCTTTACCCAAAACCCAAATTCCCCTTATTTTGGGAAAATTTACCCTGGGCCCAAAAAATGTTTTTTGAATAAAATTTATTCCCCTTATCTTTTAATTATAATAAATTTTTTTTAAATTTTCCCCCCTTTTTTTTTTATTGCCCTTTTAATGTTAAGTTTGCCCAAAATGTTCTGCGACAGTGGTCCCCCGAGTTTTGTGAGTTCCCGCTTGGGGAATTTTGCCTTTTGGCAACTTTCACAAAAAATAGCCTAACGTTTTTTTGAGTTGCCTCGTGATTTGTCGGTCATACAGAACACGCCCGAGCGGCCCTTCCCGCGTCCGTGCACACAAAGGCGCCCCACACACCATTCAGTCAGTCTGACATTGTTTATTCAGTGACTATCACCCCACGGATTCATCAGATACATTTTGTAATATTCTCATTCTTTTTTTTGCTTTTCCCAAATGTTAAATGAGCCACCATAGGCCCAAAGAAAGCTCCTACTGCCAGCCCATTGGTAAAGAAGGTGAGAAAACAAGGGTAGAATTAAAGAAAGAAATCAGCAAAATATGTAAGTGGAGGCGTGTGGCCGATCTTTCAGGGTGAAAAGGGGAAACCCCATTCAACCATCACTTCCATCATGGCAAAGAAAAAAAAAATCAAGAAAGCTGTTGTTGCAAAAGGGGGAGATATGCTTACTAAAAGAGATCGCAAATAATTGAAGATTTTGAGAATTTGTTTTTTTGGGGTGGATCAACCAAAACAGTTAGTGGGGGATAGTGTTGTGCAGTCGATAATTTGTGAAAAAAGGGAAGACAGGGTGCATTCCGATCCCGAGAGAAAAAGCCTTGAATGGGCTGATGTTGGGGAAAAGGCCAGCAAAGGCTGGTTTGAGAGATTTAAGAAGCGTAGGGATTTCACAGTGTTGTAAAGGGATCGTGAGGCTGCAAAATTCTGACAAATGTGCGACTGGGAAAATTTTTAAAAACATAAGAAAGAAAGAACACTGCAGCAGGCCACTGGGCCTACGGCAGATCCATCACCCTCGGTTTTGGGGTTTGGGGGCCCCCTGGGGTTAACCCTCCAGGTAAACCCAGGTAGTTGGGGCACTTCCATTTGGAAAAGGGGCACGGCATAAGACCTAGTAGCACAAGCTAAATCAGGTCCAACTTCCACCAAAACCCACTCATGTATTTATCTAACCTATTTTTTAAAATACACAAGTCCCGGGCCCCCATGACGAAAACTGGAGTTTGTTTCACTCATCCACAACTTTATTACCAAACCAGTGCTTTCCTATATCCTTCCTGAATCTGGGAAATTTTTCCCAAATTGAAAACCCTTGGTTCAGTCCTGCCCTTTTCTGGATATTTTTAGCACGCTATTTTTCATCCCCCTTTTTTTATTCCTGTTTTCCATTTTTCGATACACCCCAATCATATCCCCCCAATTCCCACACCTTTTTTAAAAGAGTGCAGATTCAGGGCCCCCCAGTCTATCCTCATAGGGAAGATTTCTGAAACATGGGATCAAACCCTTTTCATCCTCCTCTGACGTTTTCCCGTGCATTTATATCCATTCTGTAATAAGTGACCAAAAATGGGCAGCATAATCTAGATGGGAAACCTAACCAAAAAAATATAGAGTTGAAGAACAACCTATTATTTATACTTCTTGATTTTGAAGCCAAGGGTTCGTTAGCTTTATTGCAAACATTTATGCACTGTTGTCTTGGTTTCAGATTGCCGCCAACCAGAACTCCTAAATCCTTTTCGCAACTGAAAATTAAGATCTACATTATTTAGTTTATATGTGGCATGGTTATTGTCTTGCCCAACATTTTGGGAACCCCCGCATTTGCTTTACTTTAAAATGCATCTGCCACTTCTCCGACCACTGCATCAGTCTATTCAGATCATCCTGGGGTGCTCTTTAAAGTCCTCATTAGAATGAATTGGGCAGCCTATTTTGGTGGCCCTCAGCAAATTTGCTTATGCTGCTATTTATTTCCTTATCTATGTCGCTTATGTAAATTGTAACAACAAGGGGCCCAAAATTGACCCCTGTGGAACACCCCCATGAGATTTCCCTTTTTCTGGGTTTCCCCCCAATTTATGCAAACTCTCTGCTGCCAAATTTTTCAACCATGTTTTTGACCCATGAAAAAATTTTCCTATTCCCTACCTTAAAATTTTCTCAATAGCCTCTGATGTGGGAAATCTATCGAAAGCCTTACTTTAAGTCCAAAATACACAAATCATATTCATTACCATGATCTACCTCCTCAAACACCTTAAATGAAAAAGTTAGTAAATTCGTAAGACAGGGAAAGCCTTTAGTAAAAACCCTGTTTAGATTCATGAATTCAAGGTGTACGTATATTATCAAAGATTCCTCCCCCAAAATGTGTTTTGGGCAAACAACCCCTTTTTTGGGAAAAAAATGCCAAAGAGGACCTATATCATGCAGGATGAAAAGGCTCTGCCAGGACACAAGCCTTTTAAAGACATGCAAACTCTCTTGTTCTGTGTTAACACTAGTGGGGATTTCAAAGTGAAGCCTTTACTCGTGTATCACTGAAAACCCCAGAGTGTTCAAGAAAAACAGTGTCCCCAAGAGCAAATTGTGTGTGATGTGGAAGGCTAACAACAAGGCATGGGTCACAAGGGAAATTTTCCTTGATTGGTTCATTGATGTGTTTGGCCCGAGTGTGAACCCCTCCTGGAAAATAAATTGCCACTGAAGTGCCTCTGGTAATGGACAATGCTCCTGCTCATCCTCCAGACTTGGATGACCAATTGTGTGAGGAGTTTAGTTTCGTCATAGTGAAGTTCTTCCCCCTAACACCACTCCTCTCATCCAGCCCATGGACCAGCAGATCATTTCAAGCTTCAAAACTCTACCCCAAAGCAATGTTTCAAAGGTGCTTTAGTGTGACCTAGACACTGAATTGACCCTAAGAGAATAAGGGAAAGATCACTTCAATATCCTCAATTGCAAACCATAACTCTTACAGATAAGGCTTGGCAGGGAGTGACTTCAGGACTTTGGAACTCTGCTTGGAGAACATTGTGGCCAGATTGTGTCCAACAGGGGGATTTTGAAGGGTTTGAGGCTGACCCTGACAACCCTATGCCAGTTCTCACAAAATCGTAATGACACAATTGTAAACCTTCCTATGGTGTATAAAATACCTAGTTAGATGAATCTTATTGTAGCTAACTGATCCAGTGTCTAACGCGATGGTCTAGGAGTTTTATGACTCTGATCCCAGGTTCTAACCCCACCCTTGGTATGGTTTCTATGCCAGTTGTGGAATCTATTGTGGGTTTGGGGAAGTCCATGGGGTTGGATGTGAGTGGCGAGGATGTGGAAGAGTTGGTGGAGGACCACAATGACGAGCTAACCACTGAAGAGCTGCAAGACCTTCATCTGCAACAGCAACAGACCACTGCTGAGGAAATTGCTTCACAGGAGGAGGAAGAGAGAAGGCACTTCTTCAGAGATTAAGGAGATTTGTGCAATACAAAGATTTGTGGGGGGAATATCACCCTAACAAAGCTGTTGCAGGCCGTGCTCGACATGTTCAATAACAATGTCTTGTCCCATTTTAGGCAAATTTTAAAAACACCAGAAACAGAGCTCCCTGGACCAATTTTGAGCAACAGGGTCCAGTGACTCTCGCTGGTCCAAGTGGCATTAAAAAAAGAAGGGAAGTAACCCCAGATAAGGACTTGGTCCCCAAAGTCTTTCTGGAAGGGTTTCCCTCTTCCAAACAATAGTGTAATTTTTATCCTCTCCCTTCTCCACTTCCATTCCCCAACAAGAGTCTTCAATAAAGGTATGTGTGATGTTGTTATTGTTCTCATTGTTTTCTGTATGTAAATCTATATTTAATGAAAAAAAAAATATTTTTGTTAATACTTTTGGGTGTCTGGAAGGGATTATTGTAATTGGATTTACATTATTTTTTATGGGAAAATGGTATGCAATTCGGAATTTTCCCTTTTCGGCAGACTCTGGAATGGGTTAATCATGAAACTGAGGGGTCCACTGTATATACCTGCTTTTGTCATATACAGTGGAACCCAGGTTTTCGTCCCTTTAAACCTTTCTAGAAGGTTGGTCGAAATCCAAAATAGACGAAAACCATAGTAATATTTCCTATAAGAAATAATGTAAATCCATTAATCCGTTCCAGACACCCAAAAAAATTTAAAAAAAATACATTTTATAGAGAATCACTATAGTTTTACATACAGAAAACAATGAGAAATTAATATAAATGACTAATTTTAATAGATAAATGAACATTCAAATCACTTTTACCTTTATTGAAGAGACTTATTGCATATGAAAGATGTCGAGGAGGGGAGAGGGAGGGAGAGGTTATTGTTTGGGTGGGAATATCCCTCCATAAGGACTTCAGGTATCAAAGCCTATCTGGGGTTACTTCCCTCTTAGTCTTTTACTGGCATTAGCATCAGCTTGAGAGTCACTGGACCATGCAGACACGGCTTGCAACAGCTTTGTTAGGGGTTTTATTTCTCCACTAACTCTTCCTCATCCTAGCTACACAATATTTAATGCAGTCCAGAGCCATATTATTACCATCAACATACCATGTTCACTGAGTTTAATGGTTTATAACAACTTCCTTTAGATGCCATCATAAACAAAGGGAGAAATAATGAATAATTCATGCAGAGAATTGTAAACAAAAGTGTTATGTAAGTATTAAGCGGTTACTGGGCCAACACAGATTCATACACGTTTACTCTGATGCTGGGCCAGAAAAAAAGTAATGTTTTCCCTTTTACCTGCTTAAACTTCCATAGATATAAACATTGCATGTTTATATGCTATTAAAAGTGTTTCTTACATAATTTTGAAGAAAATATCATAGATGGATTAATGAAAAAGTCTATATCAATCTAAAATAAGACATTTAATGTGCCCAAGTGATTATTATTACATATTAGTATCACGAACGTATGAGCGCCCGGGTGGACATGTCTGGTATGGACATTTCCAGTGGATGTACGAAACCCTGGGGAAAATTCCCAAAATAGTTTTCAAAATTCGAAATTTTCAATATCTGGGCCAGATGAAAACCGGGGGTTTCCCCTATCATCCAAATGTCATTCTCCTTTTTACAAACATTATCATGCTGAAGTGAACATTATCATTACACTGTACCTTGTGATAATGGTGCTGACACTGTATGTAGGCAATGATGGTGGTAACATTGTACACAGTTGATAATGGTGGTGACATGTACAGAGGTGATAATGGTAGTGACACTGTACACAGGTGATAATGGTAGTGACACTGTACACAGGTGATAATGGTAGTGACACTGTACACAGGTGATAATGGTGACACCATACACAGGTGATAATGGTGGTGACACTGTACACAGGTGATAATGGTGGTGACACTGTACAGAGGTGATAATGGTAGTGACACTACACAGGTGATAATGGTAGTGACACTATACACAGGTGATAATGGTGGTGACACTGAAGAGGTGATAATGGTAGTGACACTGTACACAGGTGATAATGGTGGTAACTGTCCCATTTAGATTTGGTGGGATGAGTGAGGCGCAAGAGGCTGGTGGAGGCTGGCCTTTTGGGGTGTTCAGCAAGACCAAGA
>WNWK01021558.1:0-32500 GCA_009830355.1 Cherax destructor
AGTCGATGTGTTCAGTCCATCAACTTCTTGGGATCTTGATACAAACGGATTCTTCAACATTGTCCAAACCTTTGGACAAGGACCTACCTGACTAGTGGATGATACCACTATGACCCGCCTCCTCCTGCTTCATCTCACCTGTCTACAGTATATAAGCACTTCTATTTGCCTTATGCTGTATTTAATTCAAGATTGATGGACTGAACACATCGACTCCAGGCCGAGGGACTGATTACCTCAAACTCCTCCTCTTTTTACTACTTTCTACTTTGTATTGGACTGATGAAGCCACTGTGTGGCGAAACGTTTCCTCAATAAAGATCCCCAAAGTGTTTGCATATGTGTCTAATTTAACAACTTGTCGGTTCTCTGAACCATTCATCTACATAAATATTTATGTTAGTGGTTGGATTTGAAAGGTCTGTTTCAATCTTCCTCCTCTGTTATGTTCTTGTGTAATATTAGCAGGAGATTATGTGATATCAGGGTTTACTGTTTTGAGGAGGATTTTGCTAATACTTCAGAGATGATAAAGCTGCCTTTATTTTGCTTGATTGTGATAGAAACAGCGATTAATGATGATTCAAGGTATTTACGTCTGCGGAAATTAGGCTCTCTGATCATTAGTCGGGCGTCGTAGAATTTCAAGAGGTGATTGGTGAAATTCGGTGTTGTATGCAGGCGTTGTTCAAGTTATCTTTCCCCACATGCGTTAATGTGTTCATTGAGGTGTGTTTCGAGGTCCCTAGCTGTTTCACCTACGTATATCCTGTCACAACCTCCACAAGGTACAGTGTAAACTCCTGCATTGACTGGTTCATGGTGGTTCGATTTTGTCCTGGTTAGATCCCTTATGGAAGTGCTGGATGCGATGGCGACTCTAGTGTTAGTTTGTGCCTTAGTACCTTGGAAACGTTCAATGCAACCTGGCTGTTGGGAAGGATTATAACTCTGTTAGGAGTGGTGTTGCTGCGTGGAGAATTGATGATCTGAAGAGCTCTTTTCTTGCGGTCTTTGATGAAATAGGAAGGAAAATGTAGGTCAGTGAAGGTTTGGTGTATATATGTACATTCTCATCAAGAAACTCAGTAGTAACGAAGAAAAAGTTAGCATATGAGAGGTTTTTACAAGAAAAGTGATATAAGGAGAGAGGATTATATGGAGAGGAAAAGAGAGGTTCAGAGAGTGGTGAAGGAATGTAAAAAGAAAGCAAATAAGAGTGTGTGGGATACCATCAACCTAATTTTGCTGTGAATAAGAAACAGTTTTGGAGTAAGATTAATAAGTTGAGAGGCCTAGGGTGCGAATGGATTCGACAATTAATAATGGGTGAGGAGAGATTATTAGACAGACAGTTAGAATATTTTGAGGAACCGTTAAATGTTGATGAAATAAGGAAGCTGTGATTTCGTGCATTGGCCAGAAGGTATAACATCTAGTAGGAGTGAGGAAAAGCCAGATGTGAGTGTGAGAAGGTTCATGAGGCTGTGGGTAGAATTAAAGAACGTAAAGCATCTGGGATTGATTGGATCAACACAGAAATGTTAAAAGCAGGGGGATGGTTGGAGCTTTTATTTAATAAATGTATGGAATAGGGAATAGTTAGTGCTTTCATTTAATAAAAGTATGAAAGAGGGAAAGGTACCTAGGGATTGGCAGGGAACATGCGTAGTTCCTTTGCATAATGGCAAAGGGACAAAAGAGAGTGTAAAAATTAAAGAGGAATAAGCCTGTTCAGCATACTTGGTAACTTGTATGGTAGTTATTACTGAAAGATTTAAGAGCAAGAAGAAAAGCAAGATCGCATATGAACAAGGAGGCTTTAGGAAGGGTAGGGGGTATGTAGGCCAAGTGTTTACATAAGAACATAAGAAAGAAGGAACACTGCAGCAGGCCTTCTGGCCCATGCGAGGCAGTTCCAAGTCTCCCGCCGGCTTAAGCCAATGCCCTGACCCAGCCAGGTCAGGTTACATTCACTTAAGGAAGGAGCACGGCATCTGACCTAGTAGCTCAAACTAGTCGGTCCAACTCCACCCACCCGCACCCACTCATATATTTATCTAGCCTATTTTAAAACTACACAACGTTTTAGCCTCTATAACTGTACTCGGAGTTTGTTCCACTCATCGACAACTCTATTACCAAACCAATGCTTTCCTATATCCCTTCTGAATCTGAATTTATCCAACTTAAAGCCATTGCTTCGAGTCCTGTCAATACAAGATATTTTTAGCACGCTATTTACATCCCCTTTATTTATTCCTGTTTTCCATTTATATACCTCAATCATAGCCCCCCTAATTCTACGCCTTTCTAGAGAGTGCAGATTCAGGGCCCTCAGTCTATCCTCATAGGGAAGATTTCTGATACATGGAATCAACTTAGTCATCCTCCTTTGTACGTTTTCCAGAGCATTTATATCCATTCTGTAATACGGTGACCAAAACTGTGCAGCATAATCTAGATGAGCCCTAACCAAGGATATATAGAGTTGAAGAACAACCTGAGGACTCCTATTATTTATGCTTCTTGATATGAAGCCAAGGATTCTGTTTGCTTTATTGCGAACACTTATGCACTGCTGTCTTGGTTTTAGATTACTGCTAACCAGAACTCCTAAATCCTTTTCGCAATCAGTAGTATTAAGATCTACATTATTTAGTTTATATGTGGCATGGTTATTGTCCTGTCCAATATTTAGAACTTTGCATTTATCTATATTAAACTGCATCTGCCACTTCTCCGACCACTGCATCAGTCTATTCAAATCTTCCTGGAGTGCTCTAATGTCCTCATTTGAATGAATTGGACGGCCTATTTTGGTGTCATCGGCAAACTTGCTTATGTCGCTATTTATTCCCTCATCTATGTCGTTTATGTAGATTGTGAACAACAAGGGCCCAATACTGACCCTGTGGAACACCACTTGTGACGCTTCCCCACTCTGATTTCTCCCCATTTATGCAAACTCTCTGCTGTCTATTTGTCAACCATGCCTCTATCCAGGAAAAAATTTCTCCTCCTATTCCGTGTGCCTTAATTTTACTCAATAGTCTCTGATGTGGGACTCTATCAAAAGCCTTACTGAAGTCCATATACATAATATCATATTCATTACCATGATCTACCTGCTCAAATACCTTAGTGAAAAAAGTTATTAAATTTGTAAGGCAGGAACGCCCTTTTGTAAAACCGTGCTGAGATTCGTTGATTAATTTATGCTTTTCAAGATGGCTGCGAATTGCCTCGGCAATTATTGATTCCATAAATTTTCCCACTATGGAGGTTAGGCTTATTGGTCTATAGTTCGAAGCTAAGGACCTGTCTCCTGCTTTGAAAATAAGTATTACATTTGCAATTTTCCACTTATCTGGCACCATGCCAGTTTGCAGTGATATGTTGAAAAGATTAGCCATAGGTTTGCTAAGCTCCTCTTTACATTCCTTTAGAACCCTTGCATACAGTTCATCAGGGCCTGGGGATTTGGTAGGTTTTAATTTATCTATTTGTCTAAGGACCATGTCACTTGTGACTCTGATCGTGCATAGTTTACTATCGTCCTGATCTACATAATTTATTATTTCTGGAATATCGCTAGTATCTTCCTGTGTAAAAACTGAGAGGAAGTAAGTGTTAAAAATTCTACACATTTCCTTATCACTGACGGTGAGCTGACCTGAGTAACTTTTGAGTGGGCCTATCTTGTCCCTAATCTTACTTCTGTATACCTGAAAAAATCCTTTTGGGTTAGTTTTCGATTCTCTTGCAACTTTAACCTCATAGTCTCTTTTTGCTTTTCTTATTCCCTTTTTATTTTCTCTTTAACTGAATAAATTGATTACTTAATTGCCCCTCACCTCTTTTGATTCGCCTATATATGCCTCTCTTTTGACCAATGAGATGTTTTAATCTATTGTTCATCCATTTAGGATCATTTTTGTTTGATCTGATTTCCCTATTAGGAACATAAGTTGTCTGAGAAGCTAGAACTATTCTCTGGAAAACGTCATATTGGCAATCACCACCTACCTGACCCACTGTCAGGTCATTCCAGTTCAGCCCACCCAGGTAATTTTTCAGTCCTATGAAATCAGCCAGGCGGAAGTCAGGGACAGAGACTTGATTGTCATTATTAGGGTAATTCCATGATATATTAAAACTGAGTGATTTGTGATCACTTTCCCCAAGCTCATCATTAACCTCAAGATTATTAATTAGCGATTTCCTGCTGGCAAGAACCAAGTCTAGCAGGTTATTTCCTCTAGTTGGTTCTGTCACCAACTGTTTCAAAAAACAATCCTGAATCGTATCAAGAAAGTCACTTGACTCTAAATTTCCTGTCAAATTGCTCCAGTCAATTTGTCTAAAGTTGAAATCTCCCATCAGCACAACATTTTCATGTGTAGATGCCTTACGAATTTCATCCCATAGAAGTTTACTGCACTCCCTATCAAGATTTGGGGGCCTGTAAATCACACCCAAAATAAGTTTTACACGGCCCTCAAGAAGCTGTAACCAAACAGATTCAGTGGCTGACGCTTCTAATTTTATATCTTGTCTAACACAACAGTTTAAATTGTCTCTGACATACATCGCTACTCCACCACCCTTCCTGTTGACCCTATCAGTGTGGAATAATTTATAGCCTTGTATGTGACATTCAGAAGGCAACTCTCTATCTTTCAGATTGAGCCAGGTCTCTGTTATAGCAATAATATCTATGTTTCCTGCACTTGGAATTAATCTTAACTCATCTATCTTATTTCTTACACTCCTGCTATTAGTATAGTAAACCTTAAGGGAGCTAGTCTCTTGTTTCCCTCTACTGTCTCCCTTTGTTTGCTGACCTGATCCATTGTCTTTATTTGTAAATTTATGATGAATTTCTTTTATAAATTTACTGTTTTCAGCTCTAGTGTTGCAAACTGACTGTTTCCCACATACACCCATACCTCTATCCTCTATCAGTTTAAAATCCTAGGCATGTCAGCAATGGCTCTCTCAATCGAGTTGCCAAGTGCTTCCACCCCTGTCCCAGAGAGATGTACCCCATCCCTTGCATACATATCATGTTTGCCATAAAAGTTGTCCCAGTTGTCAATGAATGGGACTGCAAGTTCCTTGCAGTATCTGTCTAGCCAGCAATTTACACCAATTGCCCTAGACAACCATTCATTTCCCACTCTCCTTCTAGGCAAGATGCTACATATAATTGGGACCCCTCCCTTAGACTTGATTAGCTCTATAGCTGACCTGTACTTATCCAGCAGCTCTTCTCTCCTACCCTTTCCAATATCATTTCCACCAGCACTGAGACAGATAATGGGCTTGTTCCCATTACCTGACATGATATTATCCAACCTGTTGACTATGTCACCAACACCAGCTCCAGGAAAGCACACCCTCTCTCTCACTTCCCTATTCCTATTACAGAAAGCACGGTCTATATATCTTACCTGTGAGTCCCCTACCACAAGAATTCTCTTACCTCTATTAGCAGGCAAAGTAGTACCTTTACCTTCACTGCCCACTGGAGTACATTCATCCTGAATAACAGAGAAGCTATTTCCTACCTTCAAATCTTCTCTCTTAACTTTCCTTATTTTGATGCTCCTCCCATTACTGGGTACCACTCGCCACTCGCTAACCACTGAAGTACACTCGTCCTGGAGAACAGAGAATCGATTTCCTACCTTCACATCTTCTCTGTTAACCTTCTTTATCTTCCTTCTTCCTGAATTGTGAACCACTTGCCACTTAAAGCGGCTGCCACTTTCACTGTTGGTAACCATTTCCTCCTTACCAGCTCCAACCCTCTCACACTCACTCCCACACCCATCTAGGCGAAGCTTCAGCCTCCTATTTTCCTCCTGAAGAGGTAGAACCTCCTTCTTCAACACTTCAACCTGAGATTCTAAAACACTGCAGTGAGCCATGTGCTCGGTATCACCCCACGCTAATTCCCAGACAGCTGAAGCATTTCAGTGAACAGTGTTTAGAGAAGGGTACGGAGGTTTCTGTTGCATTTATGGATTTGGAAAAGGCGTATGATAGGGTGGATAGGGGAGGAATGAGGCAGATGTTGTAAGTGCATGGCATAGGTGGTAGGTTACTGAAAGCAGTTAAGAGCTTTTATGAGGATAGCGAGGCTCAGGCTAGAGTATGTAGGAGAGAAGGAGAAAGATTATTTCCCAGTAAAAGTAGGTCTGAGACAGGGATGCGTGATGTCACTATGGTTGTTCAATATATTTCTTGATGGGGTTGTAAGAGAAGTGAATGCTTGGGTATTGGCAGGAGGTGTGGAATTAAAAGATAAGGAATCTAACACAAAATGGCAGTTGTCACAGTTGCATTTTTGCTGATGACACTGTGCATTTGGGAGATTCTTAAGAGATGTTGCAGAAGTTGGTGGACGCGTTTGGGAGGGTATGTAAAAGAAGGAAATTAAAAATGAACATAGGAAGAGCAATGTGTTAAAGAAAACAAAAACAAAATAGAAGTGAATGTGTGTTTAGAAATTTGGGAGTGGACTTATTGGCAAATGGGTCTGTGATAGACGAGCTGAATCATAGAACTGTTGAGGGACAAAATGTGAGTGGTGCAATGAGGAGACTGTAGAGACAAACAACATTATCCACGGAAGAAATGAGGGGAATGAGAGTATAGAGGTACCAATGCTCTTATATGGCGGTGAAGGATGGGTGGTGAATGTTGAAATGAGGAGAAGACTGGAGGTAGTGGAGATGATGTGTCTGAGGGCAATGTGCAGTGTAAATATTATGCAGAGAATCCGTAGCTAGGTGATTAGAAGGAGTTGCAGGGTTTTCAGAAGTATTATCCAGAGGGCTGAGGAGGGGTTATTGACGTGGTTATGACATTTATATAGGATATCACAAAATTGAATGACTATGAGTGTGTATAAATCTGTAGTGGAGGGAAGGTGGGGTAGGAGTCTTCCTAGGAAAAGTTGGAGGGAGGGAGTAAAGGAGATTTTGTGTGCGAGGGTCTTAGGCTTCCAGCAAACTCGCGTGAGTGTGTTAAATAGGAGATTGTTGAGGCAAATGGTTTCACTGACTTGACGTTCTGTCGGAGTGTAAGCAAAGTAACATTTATGGAAGGATTCAAGGAAACTGGTTAGCCGGACTTGAATCCTAGAAGTGGAAGTATAGTGCCTACGCTCTGAAGAAGGGGTGGAAATATGTTGCAGTTATTGAACTGTTGTGTCGGCACCGCCTCTGGCAAGACAGTGATGGAGTAAGTGATGATGAAAGTGTTTCTTATTTTTTGGGGGCACCCTACTCGGTGGGAAACCGCCGATGGGTTTATAAAAAATAAATTTGCCTACTGTAGACGTCAGGCTTATCTAATGGAATTAACTTACCCCGTGAATAAAATATTAGACTTCTATAATTATTGATTATTAGGATATCATTTGTTTTTTGTGTGGAGACTAACAACAAATATTTAAAAGAGAACACATTTACTGCTTTTTGTATAATTATTTGATTTACTTGATTTTATATTATCATAGTCGCATTTAACCTCACTAATTCTTTTCTTTACTTCTCTTTTAATATGAACATATTGGTCAACGAGGTTATCCTCTCCTCTTCTGAGTCACATATAAATTCGCCTCTTCTCTGCTAACCATTACTTTGATGGGTAAGACGCATGTAAAACACTTGGATACCTTTATTGTTGAAACGTTTCGCCTACGTTGTAGGCTTCATCAGTCAAATATAGAGGAGAATGTATTGAAGGCAGCAGGAAAAGTGGCGAGGTAAAAATTATGCAATCACTCCATCAACCTTGAAGAAATAGTTTGAGGTGGTCAGTCCCTCATCCTGGAGAAAAGTTAAGATTCATAGTCTGGAACAATATAAAACTGAAGCAGGAAAATTGAATTTAAATACCGTCGAAGGTGAGGTGTGAAAGTTCTCGAAGACGTTGCAGGTGTCGGGGTCCACTAGTAGAAGCAAGAAGGTAAGAACTGAGGAGCACTGCAGCAAGCCTACTGGTCCATGCTAGGCAAGCCTCTCAGGAATCCAACCCTTCTCACTCATGTGAAAGATTTCCTCCGTAACAAGATACCGTTATCTTGGTGTGTCTGGCAGGTATGTTGAAAATGGTATCAAATTCCTGCAAGTTGATGACACATGTGCAACAGTTGGGTAAGTTTATTGTTGAAACGTTACGCCTACATAGTATGATAAATCTTTTAAACCTTCGACAGTATTTAAGACTCCATTCTGATGCTTCAGCTTCATATCGTTCCAGAACTCTTGTCCTTGCCACTGCTGATGCCTACAATACATTCTCCTCTGTATTAAACTGATGAAACTAACTGCATAGACGAAACGTTTCTACAATAAAGATACCTAACTGTTGTGCATGTATCTTACTCTTCATCATGTCGATATTTTATACTATTTTCATCAACAGATTCTTTATTCTTCTATTCATCCATTTGAGATCGTTTTTATCTGACTTAGTTTCTTTCTGGGGAATACATATACTTCGGACTCATTATAATGATTAAGAAAGATGGATTGTAAGACAGATCTTCGTCGATACGATCATTAGCCAGATAACTCCAGTCAAGGCTAGTGAGATGTCGGTTTAAAAAGACACGTGACTAAACACTAAGACATTTCTTAAAAATGTTTGAGTCATTGAGACCAGAATCAATTACCAAGCTTAATACTAATGAACGGTGCTCCCTGGGAACATTATAATCAGCAGAAGGATAATCGGGGATATTTACTGTACTATTTTTACTCCGTACTCGGTAAGGGTATTAGATTTATTATGACATGCGTTAAGCTCTTTAGTGATCTCTGAAGTATTTATAAGTGTCTATTTGTTTGACAAACCTAGATTAAGCAGATTATCTCTCGTTGGTTCTCTTATAGATTGATTCCAAGAAAGCTGTCCTGGAATACATCTAAAAAATCACTAGACCCCAGATTACCGGTCAAAGAAGACCAGGAAATTTCGATAAAAATAAAATCTCCTACTATTACGTTTTCATTTAAAATCCTCTATTACTAGGTTTATGCATTATCAGATGCATAACCAGCAGTTTAAGGTTACAGTTCTCAAGTACAGTGCAGTAACCTTCAGTAAACTATTCCTAACATAAATTATTAGGTTTACTGATCTTAGTGCTTAAGGTATCTTTAGGAAAAGGTTAAACAAATGTGCGAGTGAGAATAATGGAAAATAAATGGAACTTGCCAAGTGTGCGCCAGTAGGCGTGCTGCAGTGTATAGTCTTACTGGATTATAAAATCAACTTTCAATGTTTAGTATACACGCTGACAGTGAAAAAGCAGAGGGTGTTTGTACCGTTGGTACCTGCTATGTTATGGGGGAAAGGATAGATAGGAGAGACCACTCGCACCTACCAACCTTTGAGCTGTGTTATAGGGGGAGGGATAGATAGGAGAGACCACTCGCACCTACCAACCTTTGAGCTGTGTTATGGGGGAGGGATAGATAGGAGAGACCACTCGCACCTACCAACCTTTGAGCTGTGTTATGGGGGGAGGGATAGATAGGAGAGACCGCTCGCTCCTACCAACTCTTGAGCTGTGTTATGGGGGGAGGGATAGATAGGAGAGACCATTTGCACCTACCAACTTTTGAGCTGTGTTATGGGGGGAGGGACAGATAGGAAAGACCACTCGCTCCTATCACCCCTTGAGATGTGTTATGAGGGAAGTTATAGATAGGAGAGACCACTCACTCCTACCACCCCTTGAGCTGTGTTATGGGGGGAGGCATAGATAGGAGAGACCACTCGCACCTACCAACTCTTGAGCTGTGTTATGGGGGAGGGATAGATAGGAGAGACCACTCGCTTATACCAACTCTTGAGCTGTGTTATGGGGGAGGGATAGATAGGAGAGACCACTTGCACCTACCAACCTTTGAGCTGTGTTATGGGGGAGGGATAGATAGGAGAGACCACTTGCACCTACCAACCTTGAGCTGTATTATGGGGGGAGGGATAGATAGGAGAGACCGCTCGCTCCTACCAACTCTTGAGCTGTGTTATGGGGGAGGGATAGATAGGAGAGACCACTTGCACCTACCAACTTTTGAGCTATGTTATGGGGGGAGGGACAGATAGGAAAGACCACTCGCTCCTATCACCCCTTGAGATGTGTTATGGGGAAGTTATAGATAGGAGAGACCACTCACTCCTACCAACCCTTGAGCTGTGTTATGGGGGGAGGCATAGATAGGAGAGACCACTCGCTCCTACCAACCTTAGAGCTGTGTTATGGGGGGATAGATAGGAGAGACCATTCGCTCCTACCAACCTTTGAGCTGTGTTATGGGGGAGGGATTGATAGGAGAGACCACTCACTCCTACCACCCCTTGAGCTGTGTCATGGGGGAAGGGATAGATAGGAGAGACCACTCGCTCCTACCAACCTTTGAGCTGTGTTATGGGGGAGGGATTGATAGGTGAGACCACTTGCTCCTACCACCCCTTGAGCTGTGTTATGGGGAAAGGGATAGATAGGAGAGACCACTCGCTCCTACCAACCTTAGAGCTGTGTTATGGGGGGGGATAGATAGGAGAGACCATTCGCTCCTACCAACCTTGAGCTGTGTTATGGGGGAGGGATTGATAGGAGAGACCACTCACTCCTACCACCCCTTGAGCTGTGTTATGAGGGAGGGATTGATAGGAGAGACCACTCGCTCCTACCACTCCTTGAGCTGTGTTATGGGGGAGGGATTGATATGAGAGACCATTCGCTCCTACCAACCTTTGAGCTGTGTTATGGGGAGGGATTGATAGGAGAGACCACTCGCTCCTACCACTCCTTGAGCTGTGTTATGGGGGAGGGATTGATAGGAGAGACCATTCGCTCCTACCAACCTTTGAGCAGTGTTATGGGGGAGGGATTGATAGGAGAGACCGCTCGCTCCTACCACTCCTTGAGCTGTGTTATGGGGGAGGGATAGATAGGAGAGACCATTCGCTCCTACCAACCTTTGAGCTGTTTTATGGGGTGGGACAGATAGGAGAGACCACTCGCTCCTACCACCCTTTGAGCTGTGTTATGGGGGAGGGAAAGATAGGAAAGACCACTCAATCCTACCAACCCTTGAGCTGTGTTATGGGGGGAGGCATAGATAGGAGAGACCACTCGCTCCTACCAACCTTTGAGCTGTGTTATGGGGGAGGGATAGATAGAAGAGACCACTCGCTCCTACAACCCCTTGAGCTGTGTTATGGGGGAGGGATAGATAGGAGAGACCACTCGCTCCTACCACCCCTTGAGCTGTGTTATGGGGGAGGGATAGATAGGAGAGACCACTCGCTCCTACCAACCCTTCAGCTGTGTTATTGGGTGAGGGATAGATAGGAGAGACCACTCGCACCTACCACCCCTTGAGCTGTGTTATGGGGGAGGGATAAATAGGAGAGACCTCTCGCTCCTACTACCCTTGAGCTGTGTTATGGGGAGGGATAAATAGGAGTGACCACTCGCTCCTACCACCCCTTGAGCTGTGTTATGGGGGGAGGGATAGATAGGAGAGACCACTTGCTCCTACTAACCTTTGAGCTGTGTTATGGGGAGGGATAGATAGGAAAGACCACTCGCTCCTACCACCCCTTGAGCTGTGTTATGGGGGTAGGGATAGATAGGAGAGACCACTTGCTCCTACCACCCCTTGAGCTGTGTTATGGGGAGGGATAGATAGGAGAGACCACTCGCTCCTACCACCCCTTGAGCTGTGTTATGGGGGAGGGATAGATAGGAGAGACCACTCGCTCCTACCAACCCTTCAGCTGTGTTATTGGGTGAGGGATAGATAGGAGAGACCACTCGCACCTACCACCCCTTGAGCTGTGTTATGGGGGAGGGATAAATAGGAGAGACCACTCGCTCCTACTACCCCTTGAACTGTGTTATGGGGGAGGGATAAATAGGAGTGACCACTCGCTCCTTCCACCCCTTGAGCTGTGTTATGGGGGGAGGGATAGATAGGAGAGACCACTTGCTCCTACTAACCTTTGAGCTGTGTTATGGGGAGGGATAGATAGGAAAGACCACTCGCTCCTACCACCCCTTGAGCTGTGTTATGGGGGTAGGGATAGATAGGAGAGACCACTCGCTCCTACCACCCCATGAACTGTGTTATGGGGAGGGATAGATAGGAGAGACCACTCGCTCCTACCACCCCTTGAGCTGTGTTATGGGGGAGGGATAGATAGGAGAGACCACTCGCTCCTACCAACCCTTCAGCTGTGTTATTGGGTGAGGGATAGATAGGAGAGACCACTCGCACCTACCACCCCTTGAGCTGTGTTATGGGGGAGGGATAAATAGGAGAGACCACTCGCTCCTACCACCCCTTGAGCTGTGTTATGGGGGAGGGATAAATAGGAGTGACCACTCGCTCCTTCCACCCCTTGAGCTGTGTTATGGGGGGAGGGATAGATAGGAGAGACCACTTGCTCCTACTAACCTTTGAGCTGTGTTATGGGGAGGGATAGATAGGAAAGACCACTCGCTCCTACCACCCCTTGAGCTGTGTTATGGGGGTAGGGATAGATAGGAGAGACCACTCGCTCCTACCACCCCTTGAGCTGTGTTATGGGGAGGGATAGATAGGAGAGACCACTCGCTCCTACCAACCCTTCAGCTGTGTTATGGGGGAGGGATAAATAGGAGTGACCACTCGCTCCTTCCACCCCTTGAGCTGTGTTTTGGGGGGAGGGATAGATAGGAGAGACCACTTGCTCCCACCAACCCTTGAGCTGTGTTATGGGGGAGGAATAGATAGGAGAGACCACTCGCTCCTACCACCCCTTGAGCTGTGTTATGGGGGGAGGGATAGATAGGAGAGACCACTTGCTCCTACTAACCTTTGAGCTGTATTATGGGGAGGGATAGATAGGAGAGACCACTCGCTCCCACAAACCCTTGAGCTGTGTTATGGGGGAGGAATAGATAGGAGAGACCACTCGCTCCTTCCACCCCTTGAGCTGTGTTATGGGGGGAGGGATAGATAGGAGAGACCACTAACTCCTACCACCCCTTGAGCAGTGTTATGGGGGAGAGGGATGTATAGGAGAGACCACTCGCACCTACCACCCCTTGAATCAAAAACAAATAGTGTAGAATTATAACAGGTATGCTTACTACATGTTATAGTTTGAGGGCAGTAGGGACGGTAGGACGGCGGTATTTGGAGAAGGAAGGAGGACTCGGTATGCTTTTGATATAAATATTTAAAAAACGTATGAAAGTAAGAATGGATTACTAAGTATGAGAAGAAATTTGTTAGTGTGCTATCACCTCTCAATGAAGGGTCCTTGATGCCAGTGAGGTGCTCTTGATCCATGCAGATTGACTCTGCTCCTCCCATGCATCGAACCTGAATGCCTCCCATCATCAAAGTGCAGCACGACCCCTACGGGTTTAACACTTCCCTCATGAAAGTAGTTGTAGTAATGTATTAAGCTGTATTATGTATTAAGCTGAGCAGGTTGCTGGAATATTTTATATCATTCAGGAATGTTTCATATTTTCAACTTACTGTGATATTCACTTCATTAATAAAATATCAGACTTTTCCAAACATTGTGATGGTGTATAAATAAACAGCACTTAGGAGACTCAATTTTATGACGACGTTTCGGCCCGACTTGCCCCATCAACCGGTTACACCAAGTCATAAGATTGAGTCTTGCAGCGCGGGTGTATGTGTATTGTTACAGCCACGGTATTATGACATTTCATTCTTCACTGTCATAGCATTATACGATACATCTCAAAAATGTGATAAGGTAATTGTTAAACACATATGATATGATACACTTTATTAAAGACACTTACACATGAGCTCTGGTGCTATCAATACTTTCCATTTGTTGCGAAGTCCGTTCCTGGATGGGCACCCATACATTCTGAATATTTTCTCATATTTTCTATGGGATTAAAGTCTCAGTCATTAATTAGTTTGGCCAGTCGAGAAGGTCGATCTGATGTTGCTTCTGAAATCACCGGTTCCTACTCAGTCCTTGTGTATAAGGCATTTGACAGTGGAATTAGAGAGCTGTCTACAGAGACAAAGCCAGGATTAATTTCATGCTACGAATGTTGTATATAAGTCATTCTTCCACAAGACGGACTCAACGGAACAGTTAATAGGATGTCTTTGGTGTTTAACATTATAGAAAAAAATTATTGTCGGCAAGGCTAACACTTGATAAATTAGACACATATGCAACACTTGGGTATCATTACTGAGGGAACGTTTCGCCACACAGTGGCTTCATCAGTTCAATACAAAGAAAAATGGTGAAAATCAGAAGGAGTTTGAGGTAATCAGTCCCTCAGCCTGGAGTCGATGTAATTAGTTCTTCAATATTGAAAAGAAAATACAGCATGTGCGTGAAGTGGCTTATATACTGTAGACAGTAGAGGTGAAGCAGTCATAGGCGATATCATATTGGACAAACCCAATGTGATGTCTGACGTGTTAGAGATCACGGTCATTCTATTTACTGGTCCCCTGCCAAAACTGTGTACCCTTTTTCCAGCCTTCATAGACACCATCCTGTTGAAGCAGCTCTTATTCACATTATTCGTAATTTGAATCTTAGTCCTGGCTTTGTCTTTGTATCTGACTTCCTGTCTAATTACACTGTTAAATGCTCTATACTTAAGAATATTCTGGACTTGATCTGACTTTTGTCTCCTCCTCTCTTTACCTCTTTATCTTTCCTATATTTTCATTGCCTTTCCAGTTTTATACCAAAATGGGTTTTTGTCCTGCATTGTATTTTGTCCAACTTCCTTGAGACAGAACTCTTCAGTGCTCCTCTCTTAAGGACCGTAACTTTGAAGTGGCTCCTACTGCGTTGAGGGCCAAGAAATAGGTGTTCATAAAAAAATTTGATCGCGGCATCACCATCCAATCATCTGGCGACTTCGATAACTCAATGAAAATCAAAATGACTGGGCCACTGTCTAACCTACCATACATATTCCAACTGCCAGCTCTATGATCAAGGTCACATTCTCTGAAATATCCAATGATGCCTTGAATAATCCCAGCCACAGGAACGTAGAAACTGAGCGGTTCTACCACATCAGTCCATGTTGGAACTGTTATGCATATACCCTCCTCGCCAAGACTGCCTTTCGAAGGAAAAGAATTACAAATGCACCAACTGCGTCACTGAGGGACACACTCATTAGGAGTTCATCTCTGTCTCTCAACCAAAATGTATCAGCTGCAAGAATGATCATCACATTCTTGCAGTCAAGTGACTCTCACGAAGGAAATCATAAATAAGAAGCTCGAGGCCCCGACTTACGCTGCAATCACAAGACTTCAAGCAAAAAATTCTCCAAATTAACCAACACGAACTTTATTCCTACACTCCCAAGATCACGTATTGCATGATTTATGTCCAAATGAAGAAAGCCACTTGCCCTGGAACCTTCAACACCACAATCAATGAACTCTTCCATCTTAAAAACCTTTCCTGCTTCAAGTTTCCTGACACTACGCCATCAGCAGAAATTCTGAAAGTCTTTTCTAACATAGGAGGCATTACCACTACCTTAAATATCCCAACCTCAGAAGCTTAATCCACACTTGATCCACCAGCTGCCCAGGCCACCCCTGACCCACCTGCAGCCCAGGCCACCTTTGTCCCACCTGCTGTCCAGCCCACCCCTGACCAAACCTGCTGCCTAACCCACCCCTGACCCACCAGCTGCCCTGGCCACCCCAGACCCATCTGCTGCACAGCCCACCCTTGACACCATCGGCTGCCCAGCCCACCCCTGTCCCACCCTCTGCCCAGGCCACCCCTGACCAAACCTACTGCCCAGCCAATCCCTGACCCACCAGCTGCCCTGGCCACCCCTGACACATTTGCTGAACAGCCCACCCCTGTCCCACATGCTGCCCAGCCCATCCCTGACCCACCCCAGACCCATCTGCTGCTCAGCCCACCCCTGACCCATCTGCTGCCCAGCCCACCAATGATCCCCCCTTCTGCCCTGGCCACCCGTGACCCACTTGCTGCTCAACCCACCCCTGATCCACCTGCTGCCTAGCCCACACCTGACCCACCTGCTGCCCTGGCCACCCCTGACCCCTGGCCACCCCTGACCCACCAGCTGCCCAGGCCACCCTTGACCCACCTGCTGACCAGGCCACCCTTGACCCACCTGCTGCCCAGGCCACCCTTAACCCACCTGCTGACCAGGCCACCCTTGACCCACCTGCTGCCCAAGCTGCCCCGCCTGTCCAGCCTGCCACCACCTACATACCCAATGCTATTCCACCTGAAGATAAATTATTTTTATAATTATAATCATGGGGAGCGCTAAACCCGTAGGATTATACAGTGCATGTGGGGGGATATATGGAAGGTATTCAGGCTCAATTCAGGGAACTGGAGCACAGATCAAATTCCCTAGATCAAGAGTCCCTCACCAGCGTCTAGGAACCTCCCTTGAGGGGCCTGAAGATAAAGACCCCGAACTATTTTATATACAGTGATATATTACAAATCATTCCGGAAAAACACCCTGACTTTCCCCACTGTAAATAAAGCATTACCACTTATTTTGCGTGTGTGTGAGACCTAGTTCATGTCTTCATAAAAAAAACTCATTACGATTGTGACCAGATATAAACATGTAAATAGTTCATTACTATTGTTACTTGTTCAGCTATCAAAACTTTGCAGCACAGTCCCTGGACCCATTATGTGCCAAACTGTAATCTTTTGACAACCTCCCACACCATGGGTATGGGGTGCATGATAAAGATATTAAACTGTAACCTTAACTCCTCTGACGAAGAAATCGACAACTTCACACCCGGCCTCATCATCTTAAAATCCTCGACTCTTCAGTACACCTGCGAAGAAGAGCACAATATTCATTGAAAAACTCCATCCTCAATCTGCGTTGGAACTGTCAGTTACGTCTCTATTACTCCATACCAATTCTTCTTCTGATCTATTCGGACTTCATGGTCTCGTGTGTCACACATCAGAAGGGAAGTATGCTAGACATGAGGAGGTCAATGACATCATAAAGAGAAGCCTCGCCACAGCCCGTTGCCCAGCTGAACGGGAACCCCTAGTACAGAGGTCTGATGGAAGTCAAAAGCGTCCTGATGGAGTCATTATGCTACCCTGGAAGGAGGGTAAGCAAATTGCCTGGGACTACACCTGTGTTGTCACATTAGCGGACACCTACTTGCCATACTCCGAAGCTGAAGGGTGTGGAGCCGCTAGCTACAGGGAGACCCAGGAGACCAGCAAATATGAAGGCCTTCCCCTTGCTATAACTTCAATCCAGTAGGGTAGGAGACCCTAGGAACTTGGGATAAGTGTGCTCTAAAATTACTCAAAGAGCTGGGTGAAAAACTCATCACAGAAACCAAGTGCAGTGGTCACCACTATAATTATGGTCACAACCATAATTCGTTCCAAAACTCTGTTCGCAATCCGATTTGGTCGTGACCCAAACCTAATTTCCCTAACCTAACAAAAATAGTTAATTATATCATAGAATGCAAACCTTTAATAACACTGAGAAAACCTACGAATCGTTTGCTGTAAACAGTTTTTTTTAAGAGTTTTAAGAGACGTCTAGTGGCTGAAAAGTGAACTCCGTTATTTATCGTCCGATTTTTTTCATGTTTGGTGTACGTTAAGAAGCATCTTTCCATCATATATTGCTCAAGTTTCAATAAGATGCCCAACAAACAACTGAGAAAAAAAATATTTATCAAAAATCATATTTGGGTTATCCTAGGTTCTCAACACATGCTGCTATGTATGATAATCTATGTAACTGTATTTGCGTATAACTGGTACTTTATCCTTTATCCTTGAGTTCCCAGCGAATGAACGCAGGTCTGACCGAGACCGAACACAAGGCGAGGGTCTTTGTTAGGTGGACACAAACAACAAAAAGTGGGGAAAATTGGAGCGTGCAAAAAAAAAAAAATCGTGCGGAATGTGAAAATTGGCACGACTGTGTTTGTTCGGCACCCGATTATGTGTTCGTAACCAGATGCAAATATTTGGTGAATTTTTTGGCCTTGAACCTATTTGTTCGTGTTCGAGCCGTTCGTGACCAGAGGTTCCACTGCATATATATATATATATATATATATATATATATATATATATATATATATATATATATATATATATATATATATATATATATATATATATATATATATATATATATATATATATATATATATATATATATATATATAATATATATATACATATGACTTGACGTGTTGTTGGAGTGTGAGCAGGGTAATATTTATGAAGCGATTCAAGAAAACCAGCAGGCCGGACTTGAGTCCTGGAGATGAGAAGTACAGTGTCTACACTCTGATGGAGGGGAGTTAATGTTGCAGTTTTATAACCGTAGTGTAAGCGCACCTCTGGCAAGACAGTGATGAAGTGCATAATGGTGAAAGTTTTTCTTTTCTGAGCCACCATACCTTGGTGGAAAACAGCCGATGTGTTAATAAAAATAATATATATATAATATATATATAAGAAAGAAAATCCCCAAAAAGAAAATACTTTCATCATCATTCAACACCTTCACCTCACTCATATATAATCACTGTCTTTGCAGAGGAGCTCAGATACGACAGTTTAGAAGTCCCTCCAAGCTACCAATATCCCAAACCCCTCCTTTAAAGTGCAGGCATTGTGCTTCCCATTTCCAGGACTCAAGTCCGGCTAACCGGTTTCCCTGAATCTTTTCATTAAATATTACCCTGCTCACACTCCAACAGCTCGTCAGGTCCCAAAAACCATTCGTCTCCCTTCACTCCTATCTAATACGCTCACGCACGCTTGTTGGAAGTCCAAGCCCCTCGCCCACTAAACCTCTTTACCCCTTCCATCCAACCTTTTCGAGGACGACCCCTACCTCGCTTTCCTTCCCCTACGAATTTATACACTCTTCAAGTCATTCTACTTTGATCCATTCTCTTTAAATGACCAAACCACCTCAACAACCCTTCTTCGGCCCTCTGTCTAATACTTTTAGTAACTCTACATCTCCTAATTTCCACGCCGAATTTTCTGCATAATATTTACACCACACATTGCCCTTAGACAGA
Source organism: Cherax destructor (assembly GCA_009830355.1). Lineage (NCBI taxonomy): Eukaryota > Metazoa > Arthropoda > Malacostraca > Decapoda > Parastacidae > Cherax > Cherax destructor. The sequence goes on from WNWK01021558.1 coordinate 19,167, forward strand.
ACATCTCCACTGCCTCCAGACACCTCCTTGCTACAGCATTTACAACCCATGCTTCGCACCCATATAAGATTGTCGGCACCACTATATTTCATACATTCCCTTCTTTGCCTACATGGATAATGTTTTTTGTCTCCACAGATACCTCAACGCACCTCTCGTCTTTTTTCCTTCATCAATTCTATGGTTAACCTCATCCTTCATAAACCCATCCGCTGACAAATCAACTCCCAAAAATATGAAAACATTCAAATCTTACATACTCCCTCTCCCCAATGTGATATCCAATTTTTCTTTATCTAAATCGTTAGATACACTCATCACCTTACTCTTATCTATGTTCACTTTCAACTTTCTACCTTTACACCCTACCAAACTCGTCCACTAACCTTTGCAACTTTTCTTTAGAATCTTCCATAAGCACAGTATTTTCAGCAAAAAGTAACTGTGTCAACTCCCATTTTGTACTTGATTCCCCGTAATTTAAACCCCAAGGGGTTCTTTCAAGTGTACAGAAGTAATACACACACAACCCGCACATATAAAAGAGAGGAGCTTACGACGACGTTTCGGCCCGACTTGGACCATTTACAAAGTCACACTAACACACAGAGACAGAGGAAGGGTATTTATAGGCAGGCAGACAGGGGAGGGTACAAGAGAGTGGGGTAATGATGGAGTAGTGGAAGTAGTAGTAGTAGTAATGGTAGTAGAGGAGAAAGTCATATGGGAAGGAGCACTGCAATGAGGCTAGCGGCCCGAAAGGGGTGGTACGAGAGGAAGAAAGCGAATAAAATGAAGGAAAATACAAGGCAAAAGAAAAGAAAGAAAGGAAAACCCATAGGAGAAAAAAGGAGAAGGGGGAAGAGAAGATAGGGAAGGAATCAGGTTAAGTCACGGGTGTTCTGAAGTTTAGAGCATTTAACAATGTAATGAGAGAAGAAAGCATCTACAGAGACAAAGCCAGGGCTAAGATTCATACAGGGAAAGTTGTGTATAAGGGAGGATTCAACCAGACGGCGACTATGAAAGTTGGACGTTGGGTAGACAGTTTTAGCAGAAGACCAATCAATAGGATGACTGTGATCTCTGACATGACAGAAAAGAGCATTATTAGTGTCGGCAAGCCTAACACTATTTTTGTGCTCCCTGAGTCTGTCAGAAAGAGATCGGCCAGTTTCTCCGAAGTACTGAAGAGGACAGGAGGAGCAAGAAATAGAGTAGACACCAGGAGAATCTGTGGAGGGAGGGGAAGTATGAACTAGATTAGTGCGAAGAGTTACAGGTTACAGGTTTTGCCTGCTCCGTGTACCGCAAGCCTATGCACAGTGGCATGTACATTCATTACTTCTCTTATCATGCCTCCTCTGTCAAGAAGAGTGTTCTTATCTCCCTCTTTCTCCATGCTCTCCGCATCTGTGATCCTCAGTTTCTTGAAGCAGAAATTTCCACTCTTCATAATTCATTTTCCCGCCTGGGCTACCCTTCCCATTTCATAGACTCTGCTTTCTCTCGTGCTAAACGGACTTTTTTCTCTCCTAAACCCTCTACTCCTGAAAACTCTCCTGTCCTCTGCCTTCCCTACATCTCTGGTCTCTCTAATCTCAGCAACTCTCTCCGTTCCTTAGACATCAAACTTACCTTTCGTCAGACTAACACTCTTCGCACTAATCTAGTTCATACTTCCCCTCCTTCCACAGATTCTCCTGGTGTCTACTCTATTTCTTGCTCCTCCTGTCCTCTTCAGTACTTCGGAGAAACTGGCCGATCTCTTTCTGACAGACTCAAGGAGCACAAAAATAGTGTTAGGCTTGCCGACACTAATAATGCTCTTTTCTGTCATGTCAGAGATCACAGTCATCCCATTGATTGGTCTTCTGCTAAAACTGTCTACCCTACGTCCAACTTTCATAGTCGCCGTCTGGTTGAATCCTCCCTTATACACAACTTTCCCTGTATGAATCTTAGCCCTGGCTTTGTCTCTGTAGATGCTTTCCTCTCTCATTACATTGTTAAATGCTCTAAACTTCAGAACACCCGTGACTTAACCTGATTCCTTCCCTATCTTCTCTTCCCCCATCTCCTTTTTTCTCCTATGGGTTTTCCTTTCTTTCTTTTCTTTTGCCTTGTATTTTCCTTCATTTTATTCGCTTTTCTTCCCTCTCGTACCACCTCATTGCAGTGCTCCTTCCCATATGACTTTCTCCTCTACTACCATTACTACTACTACTACTTCCACTACTCCATCATTACCCCACTCTCTTGTACCCTCCCCTGTCTGCCTGCCTATAAATACCCTTCCTCTGTCTCTGTGTGTTAGTGTGACTTTGTAAATGGTCCAAGTCGGGCCGAAACGTCGTCGTAAGCTCCTCTCTTTTATATGTGCGGGTTGTGTGTGTATTGTTCCAGTCACGGTATTGTGCCTTTTTTGTTATTTACAGAAGTAAGATTAGGGACAAGATAGACCCACTTAAGAGTAACTCAGGACAGATCACGGACAGTGATAAGGATATGTGTGAAATTTTCAATACTTACTTCCTCTCAGTTTTTACTTAGGAAGATACTAGCGGAATTCCAGAGATAATAAATTATGTAGAACAGGAAGATAATAGACTATGCTCGATTGGGGTAACTAGTGACATGGTCCTCAGATAAATAGAGAAATTAAAATCTACCAAATCTCCAGGCCCTGAAGAACTGTTTTAAAGGAATGTAAAGAGGAACTTAGCAAACCTTTGACAAATCTTTTCAATATATCACTACAAAATGGCATAGTGCCAGACAAGTGGAAAAGGGCCAATGTAATACCTATTTACAAGGCAGGTGACAGGTCCTTAGCTTCGAACTATGGACCAATAAGCTTTACCTCCATAGTAGGTAAATTTATGGAATCAATAATTGCAGAGGCAATTCGTAGCCATCTTGAAAGGCATAAATTGATTAATGAATCTCAACACGGTTTTACTAAGGGGCGTTCCTGTCTTACGAATTTACTAACTTTTTTTACTAAGGTGTTTGAGGAGGTAGATCATGGTAATGAATATGATTTTGTGTATATGGACTTCAGTAAGGCTTTCGATAGAGTTCCACATCAGAGGCTATTGAGGAAACTTAAGGCACACGGAATAGGAGAAATTTTTTCCTGGGTAGAGGCATGGTTGACAAATAGGCGGCAGAGAGTTTGCATAAATGGGGAGAAATCAGAATGGGGTGCCCCCATTCTGATTTCTCCCCATTTATGCAAACTCTCTGCGGTGTTCCACAGGGGTCAGTTTTGGGCCCCCTGTTGTTTACAATTTACATAAACGACATAGATGAGGGAATAAATAGCAACATAAGCAAATTTGCTGATGACACCAAAATAGGCCGTCCAATTCATTCTAATGAGGACATTAGAGCACTCCAGGATGATTTGAATATACTGATGCAGTGGTCGGAGAAGTGGCAGATACAGTTTAATGTAGACAAATGCAAAGTTATAAATGTTGGGCAGGACAATAACCATGCCACATATAAACTGAATAATGTAGATCTTAATACTTGTGATTGCGAGAAGGATTTAGGAGTTCTGGTTAGCAGTAATCTGAAACCAAGACAACAGTGCATAATGTTTGCAATAAAGCTAACAGAATCCTTGGCTTCATATCAAGAAGTATAAATAATAGAAGTCCTCAGGTTGTTCTTCAACTCTATATATCTTTGGTTAGGCCTCATTTAGATTATGCTGCACAGTTCTGGTCACCGTATTAGAGAATGGATATAAATGCACTGGAAAACGTACAGAGGAGGATCCCATGTATCAGAAATCTTCCCTATGAGGATAGAATGAGGGCCTTGAATCTGCACTCTTTAGAAAGGCGTAGAATTAGGGGGGATATGATTGAGGTTTACAAATGGAAGACAGGAATAAATAAATGGGATGTAAATAGCGTGCAGAAAATATCCAGCCAAGACAGGACTCGCAGCAATGGTTTCAAGTTGGAAAAGTTCAGATTCAGGAAGGATATAGGAGAGCACTGGTTTGGTAATAGAGTTGTGGATTAGTGGAACAAACTCCCGAGTACCGTCATAGGGGCTGTGACGTTGTGTAGTTTTAAAAATAGTTAGATAAATACATGAGTGGGTGTGGGTGGGTGTGAGTTGGACCTGACTAGCTTGTGCTACTAGGTCAGATGCCATACTAATTCCTTAAGTGGAAGTGAGCTGACTACCTGGAGAGGATTAACTCCAGGTGGTCGAGTCTAAGCCGGGGAGTGATGGACCTGCCTCGCATGGTCAGTAGGCCTGCTGCAGTGTTCCTTATTTCTTATGTTCTTAACACCCTAGCATTTACTTCTTTTACAACCCCATCTATAAATATATTAAATAACCATGGTGACATTACACATCCCTGTCTAAGACCTACTTTTACCGCGAAGTAATCTCCCTCTCTCCTACACACCCTAACCTGATCCTCACTATCCTCATAAAAACTCTTTACAATATTTAGTAACTTACTACCTATTCCATACACTTGCAACATCTGCCACATTGCTCTCCTATCCACCCTATCATATGCCTTTTCTAAATTCATAAATGCAATGAAAACTTAATACCTTTATCTAAATACTGTTCACATATATGCTTCAATGTAAACATTTGATCTACACATTCCCTACCCACTCTAAAGCCTCCTTGCTCATCTGCAGTCATACTCTGTCTTACCTCTAATTCTTTCAATAATAACCCTACCATACACTTTACCCAGTATAATCAGTAAGCTTATTCCCCTATAATTTTTACAATTTCTTTGTATAATGCTCTTTGCCTTCCCGTCTTTCATACATTTAAAACATACTTTCCTCTCTTTCATACATTTATTAAACAAAAATACCAACCACTCCAACACTATATCCCCCCCTGCTTTTAATATTTCTGTCATGATCCCGTCAGTTCCAGCTGCTTTACCTTTCATTCTACATAATACCTCATGCACCTCCCCTACACTCACATTCTGCTCTTTCTCACTCCTAAAAGATGTTATATACCTCCCTGGCCAATGCACGAAATTACCGCCTCCCTTTCTTCATCGACTTTTAAAAGTTCCTCAAAATATTCCCGCCATCTACCCAATACCTCCAGCTCCCCATCTACTAACTCCCCTACTCTGTTTTTAACTGACAAATCCATTCGTCCCCTAGGCTTTCTTAATTTGTTTATCTCACTCCAAAAAAATTTCTTATTTTCAGCAAAATTTCTTGACAGTGCCTCTCCAACTCTTTCATCTGCTCTCCTTTTGCACTCTCTCATCACTCTCTTCACCTTTCTTTTACTCTCCATATACTCTGCTCTTCTTATAACACTTCTGTTTTGTAAAAAACTCTCATAAGCTACCTTTTTCTCTTTTATCTCACTCTTTACTTCATCATTCCTCTAGTCACTCCTCTTTCCTCCTGCACCCATCCTCCTATAGCCACAAACTTCTGCCCCACAATCTAATACTGCATTTTTAAAACTATCCCAACCTTCTTCAACCCCCCCACTACTCATACTTGTACTATCCCACCTTTCTGCCAATAGTTGCTTATATCTCACCCTAACTTCCTCCTCCCTTAGTTAATACACCTTCACCTCTCTCTTACTTGCTGTTGCCATTTTCCTTTTGTCCCATCTACCTCTTACTCTAACTGTAGCTACAACTAAATAATGATCCGATATATCTGTTGCCCTTCTATAAACATGTACATCCTGAAGCCTACCCATCATCCTTTTATCAACCAATACATAATCCAACAAACAACTTTCATTATGTGCTATACCATACCTTGTATACTAATTTATCCTCTTTTTCATAAAATATGTATTACTTATTACCAAACATCTTTTTACACATAGCTCAATTAAAGGCTTCCCATTTTCATTTACCCCTGGCACCCCAAATTTACCTACTACTCCCTCCACTACATTTTTACCCACTTTAGCAAGTACTCTCTAACTTGGTCCAAGACTCTCCACACACTCACTCAACATTACCCAAAATCTCTCTCTCCTCTACACTTCTCTCTTCTCCAGGTGCATAAACACTTACTGTAACCCACTATTCACATCCAACCCTTATTTTACTCCACATTATCCTTGAATTTATACATTTATATTCCCTCTTTTCCTGCCATAACTTATCCTTCAACATTACTGCTACTCCTTCTTTAGCTCTATCTCAGTTTGAAACCCCTGACCTAATCCCATTTATTTCTCCCCACGGAAACTCTCCTACCCCCTTCAACTTTGTTTCACTTAAAGTCAGGACATCCAGCTTCTTTTATATTCATAACATCCACAATCCTCTGTTTCTTATCAGTGGCACAACATCACGCACATTCAAACATCCCACTTTGACGATTTTCTTCTTTTTCTTTTTAGTAAGCTATACGTGAAAAAGGGTTACTAGCCCATTGTTCCCAGCATTTTAGTTGACTTTTACAACACGCATGGCTTACGGAGGAAAGATTCTTATTCCACTTTCCCATGGATATGAAAGGAAAAGCAATAAGAACAAGAACTATTAAGGTGAAAGTGTTTATTTCTTCTGGATCACTCTGTCTTGGTGGGAGACGGCCGACTTGTTGAAAAAAGAAATATATAAATATAAGGAGGTATCACCTCTGGAACTGTCCTGGGGACCCTCATGCTCAGAGAAAAGAATAAACTTGCTTCAGGGAAAACTCGAGGTTCTCCTGAAGCTGTTTGAAAATTTTCTCCTACCTCCCCTATATTGTATATATACTTTTTAAAGACAAAATACATTGGCAAAAATACAATACGGAGTAAAACAACATAGATTGCAACTCAGAGCTAAATCTCGAACACTTCGTCCAGCTCCCCGGCAGTGGGCCTCGTGCCCAGAATGCTGCAGGCATTTTTCCTCTGGATCGCAACACTGAGTCTCTGAAAGAGGAAGCTGGCCGCCATGAGGTCCTTGGTTTCTATGATGATTTTTCACCCAGCTCTTTAAGGAATTTTAGAGCACACTTGCCCCATGCTCCAAGGGTCTCCGACCCTATTGGGATGAAGTTATAGCAAGGGGGAAGGCCTTCATATTTGCGGGTCTTCTGGGTCTCCCTGTGGCTGGCAGCTCCACCCCCTTCGGCTACGGATTATGGGAAGTAGGTGTCTGCCATTGTGGCGGCACAGGTGTAATCCCAAGCAATCTGCTTTCCATCCTTCCAGAGTAGCATAGTGGCTCCATCAGGACGCTTTTGACTTCCGTCAGACTTCTGCACTTGGGGTTCCCGTTCAGCTGGGCAATTGGCTGTGGCGAGGCTTCTCTTTATGATGTCGTTGACCTCCTCATGTCTAGCATACTTCCCTTCTGATGTGTGACACACGAGACCATGAAGTCCGAATAGATCAGCCGTAGTCCTGCCGCAAATACACCTATGTTCGGTGAGTATAGGGGCAGCTAGGCGAAGAGCAACACCAATCCGAATGGCCTGTGGGTCGAGTCGAGTTCCCAGGGAGGAATTGGGAATAGCTAGAAGAAAATCTCTTGAGTGTGGTGCCTTCACCGCTAGGAGACGAACTTTGTCCTTTAGTGAAGTGTTGGTGAGCATTGTGTTGGCCATTTTATCCATGATCGGTTTGTCCCAGTGGGACTGTTTGTGCTCTTTGGGAGGAGCTGGTCTACTGGAGGATTCTGCAAGGGTGTCCCACCGCACGGCTGCTTCAGTGAACCTGGGGTCTTGAGCTCCTACCGCGTCTCTCAAGCGTTCGGGGACGATCTTCTTGACTAATCCACTGGAAGCCAAAAACGAGAACAGAACAGCAGGTAAAGCTACCTGCATTGCTCACCCTATACCTCCCAGTCGTACTGGGAGGGTTGCCTGATCCCATTGCCGATCCTCTAGTGACAGATTCAGTGCCTTCTTAAAGGTTGATCTCAGGTGTGCGTCATATTCGTCGAGTGTTGGGTTGTCAAAAGAGGGTGAGCATCTCAGGAAGTAAGTGAGTCTTGGCATAGTTGGACACCTTGTGAGGAGTTACAGAGCATCATGGGCATCAAGATCGCTTATTCTCTCCTCCATTCTATTCAGGTCATTCAATTTGTCCTTGAGGGCCGGTCGATGGCCTGGTGACCAAGCGGTGCTCCCAATAGGGTACTGTTGGACGGAGTGGAAGTAGAGACTCTGGGAGGATATTTTGCACGCATAAATTTATTTTGGTTCGTTGTGATGATTTCACACTTGGAGTGATTGAGGATGAGTCCCAAGGCTTCCCCCTGTATCTTCACCAGTTGTACGTCCTCTAACAGGGACTCTTCAGTACCTGCCAGACTGCCATCATCCAGGCACCAGATGTTGAGCTCTGCTGCGTAGGCTGGAAGTTGTTCTCTACTGCCAAGCAGAAGAGAAGTGGGCGAGTGGATCACCCTGCTGAACACCCTCTGATGAGGGAATTTCATGTTCTCCATAAAATAAATATATATATATATATATATATATATATATATATATATATATATATATATATATATATATATATATATATATATATATAAAATTTTAAAACATATATCTTTTTTATAGGGAGGTACCACCTCTAGAACTTGTTGGGGACCCTCATCCTCAGGAAGACAATAAACGTACCTCAGGGAAAACTCGAGGTTCTCCCGGAGCTGTTTGAATATTTTCTTCTCCTACCACTCCCTAAAAGTATATTATATAAGTGCTTTATTAATAGACAAAATATATTGACAGAAAACACAAACATGAACATGAATACATTGGTACAATATATCAAAGATTATGAATCTCTTCCAGCTCCTCCGAAGCCGGACGCGAGCCCAATAGCATGCATTTCCCTCTGGATGGCCACGCTGAGGCGCTGGAACATGAAAGTGGCTGCCCTTGGGTCCCTGGTGGTGTCGATGAGTCTAGAACCCAGTTCTTAAGGAAACGTGTTGCATTTTTTCCCCTGATCCCAAGGTCTCTGATCCCACTGGGACAAATTAATACTGTTGGCTTATGTCCCTGTACTTGCCGATCTTGTACTTCTCCCTGTGGTAAGCAGCTCCTCTCTGTCGCCCGACACTGTGATGGATATAGGTGTCACCCAGTGTCGACACACGGGTATAGTCCCAAGCTAAGAGCGCCATTCTTCCAAGGATAAATGGTGATCCCGTCGGGGGGGTTTTGCTGGGTTGTGGGCATTGTTGGCTGCTAGTGATCGGGGCTCTCTCGGCTGGGCATCCAGCTGTAGCAAGGGTTCTCTTTATGATGTCGTTGACTTCATTGTGTCTTGATGCCAGCCCTTGGTTTTGGAACAGTTAAGATCATGTAGACCATATTGGTCGACTTGCGCATCGCCGCAAATACATATATATATATATATATATATATATATATATATATATATATATATATATATATATATATATATATATATATATATATATATATATATATATGCAAAAGATCACATAAACAGGTGATATCAAAATATGCAAGAAACCACTATGAAAAAATAAAGGAATCCCAAGCGCTTTCGACTACTCACATTATCAAGTTCCTTGATAATATAGTTCCTTGATAATTTGGGAGTCACGAAAGCGCTTGAATTCCTCTATTTTTTTATAGTGGTTGTCTTACATATATATACATATATATATATATATATATATATATATATATATATATATATATATATATATATATATATATATATAATGTGATTAATCGTGTTAGATGGAAGTGAGCGGAGACAGGTGGTTTTCATGATTTAACATGCTGTCGGAGTGTCAGCAAGGTAACATGTATGCAGGGATACAGGGAAGCCAGTTGCCGGACTTAAGTCCTGTTAGTGGAAAGTACAGATCCTGCACTCTGAAGGAGAAGTGGGGGTATTAACAGTTTTTAACTATAGTAACGGCGCCATCTGTTAACACAGTGATGGAGTGAGTGATGGTGAAAGTTCTTCTTCATTTTCAGGTCACCTGTGGGAGACAGCCGGTGTGTTAAAAAAAATATTTGACTCTCTCCATGTAACTTATTTCACCCAGAAATGTGTCAATCATTAATCCATGAAATAAAATGCTACAACGCATACTGCCAGGCACATCATCTAAAGGGGACAAGAAGACACAGACCAGCCAGACTATGGAAAACAAAACAGGGGAGCCACAACCCCTCCAGGGACAGAGTTTTTTTAGGACTAGTAGGGAAAAAAGACTGGCAAGAAATGACAATAATCCTACACCAACTGAAAACACTTTTGGAGCAGAGGCACGGACACTGGCCTCCACTCCAGAACAACAGATATTAGAGCCAACAAATAAAAAAAACCCTAAATTCCACCAATATAACGACATTTGCCTTTGCAATCATACAGGGTCTAAAGCCGTCAAAAAACAACAAAATTCCTTACATCAAGGGACTGCTCTGGGAGTCAAATGCAATGTTTGCAGCATTCACAGAGACCCACATAAAGGATCATTATGACAACGAAATATGCATCCCAGGCTATAACCTATTCAGATGCGACAGACTAAACAGGCAACAAGGAAGGGGAGGTGTCCTGGACGTCTCTCATTTGCTTAGAACAACTAAACACCTCAAATGATATAGTTTAAGTTTTGGAGGTAAAGACTGAAAACTAAAACCTTGTCATTGTGGTGGTATACAAGCCTCCAGACGCAACTTCCCAGCAATTCCAGGAGTAGTTTTTGAAAATTGACCACTGTCTAGAAAATCTCTAAATTCCTACCCCAAACATCTCATTACTAGGAGATTTCAACTTGAGACACCTAAAATGGAGGAGATAGAAAACAATGCTTTAGCAGAGATCACCCCAGGAGGCAGCGCAGATGAAAATTCACACACACGAACTATTAAATTCTGCGCTAGATTCATTAAACCAGCAAATATTAGAGCCAACAAGACTAGAAAATACGCTGGACCTCATCTTCACTAACAACAACAACGATCTGATACGGAATATAACCGTATCAAAGACAATACACTCAGATCACAACATAATAGAGGTACAGACATGTTTGCACTGGGCTCCTGACCAGCAAAATGTGATCAGTCAGGAAGGTCTCTTCACAAAATTCAATTTTAATAACAAAAACATACAATGGAATCAAGTCAACCATGTTCTAAATGAAACATGCTGGGAAGATATCCTAAACAACACGGATCCGAACAGTTGCCTAGAAAAAGTAAACTCTGTGGTTCTTGAGATCTGCTCAAGACACATTCCATTAAGAAAAAGAAAGAGAAGATGTAAACTAGAAAGAGAGAGACGCTCCCTATACAGACAAAGGCGAAGAGTCACAGAATTTCTGAGAGGGGCCAATATATCTGAAATGCGTAGAGAAGCACTGGTCAATGAAATTGCAAATATTGAACTTAAACTGAAGGAATCTTATAAGAGACAAGAATCTCAGGAAGAACTAAAAGCCATAAAGCAAATTGAAAAAAAAAATACTTCTTCTCTTATGCCCAATTTAAGGAAAACAACATCCTGTATTGGGCCTCTGCTTAGGCGGGATGGAACATACACAGATGACAGCCAAGAAATGAGTGAGATATTAAAGTCCCAATACGACTCTGTGTTCAGCGAGTCGCTGCCCAGACTAAGAGTCGACAATCCAAATGAATTCTTTATGAACGAAACGCATAATTTGGTCATCTCAAAAATCTTGGATATTATTCTAACTCACAAGACTTTGAAAAGGCAATAAATGACATGCCTATGCACTCGCCCCAGGCCCAGACTCACTGAACTCCTTCTACGGAGATCGAGCATGGAACAGGGGTCATCCCACACACATAAAAACAACAGACATTGCCATACTCCACAAGGGTGGCAGTAAAGCAATTGCAAAGAACTACAGACCGATAGCACTAACATCCCATATCATAAAAATCTTTGAGAGGGTTCTAAGAAGCAAGATCGCCAACCACCTAGATACCCATCAATTACACAACCCAGAGCAACACGGGTTTAGAGTAGGTCGCTCCTGCCTGTCCCAGCTCCTGGTCCACTATGACAGGGTCCTGGATGCTGTTGAGGATAAACAAAATACAGATTTAGTATACACAGACTTTGCAAAAGCTTTGACAAATGTGACAATGGCGTAATAACACACAAAATGCGTGATAAAGGAATAACAGGAAAAGTTGGTAGATGGATCTATAACTTCCTGACAAATAGAACACAAAGAGTAATAGTAAACAGAGTAAAGTCCCAAGGCAGCCACTGTGAAAAGCTCTGTTCCACAAGGCACAGTACTCGCTCCCATTCTATTCCTTATCCTCATTTCTGACATAGACAGAGATAAAAGATATAGCTCCGTGTTTTCCTTTTTGTGGATTACATCCGGATTGCCATGGCGTGACCTCATTGAAGACACTGCAAAACTCCAAGCGGACATCAACCAAATCTTCAAATGGGCCACTCAAAACAATATGAAGTTCAACGAGGAGAAATTTCAACTACTCAGATAAGGAAAACTTGAGGAAATAAAAATGTATCAAGGTATACGGCAAATTCTAACCATACAATAGAGCGAGAAAGAAATGTGAAGGATTTGGGAGTGATAATGTCAGAGGATCTCGCCTTTAAAGACACAACAATGTATCTACCTCATCGGCTAGGAAAATGATAGATGGATAATGAGAACCTTCAAAACTAGGGACACCAAGCCCATGAGGACACTCTTCAAATCACTTGTTCTCTCTAGGCTGAATACCCGTACACTAACAGCCCCCCTTTAAGGCTGGCGACATTGCAGACCTGGAGAGTGTACAAAGAACTTTTACAGCAACATAAGAGATAAAGCACCTAAATTACTGGGAAAAGGTTGCAGGTCCGATCTGTATTCCTGGAAAAGCAGGCGAGAGAGATACATGATAATATACACTTGGAAGGTCCTGGGGGGATTGGACCAAAAACCCGACACGAAAATCACTCCTATGAAAGCAAAGACTCGGCAGGAGATGCAACATTCCTCCGATGAAAGCAGGGGCCACGATACATGAGAGACAACACCATAAGTGTCCGGGGCCCAGACTGTTCAAATGCCTCCCAGCATACATTAGGGGGATTATCAATAGACCCTTAGCTGTCTTCAAAAAGGCACTCGACAGGATAAAGTCAGACCTGACCAACCGGGCTGTGGGTCGTGTCGTTTGTGGGCCGACAGTAAAGCGTGGTTGATCAGACCCTGATCCACCATGAGGCCTGGTCTCAGACCTGGCCGGGGGGGGTTGACCCCCAAACCCTTTCCGGTAAACTCCAGGTTGCGATTAATATTTATATTTATGTAGCTTCACTCTGAATATTTTTTTTTTTTAAAA
>WNWK01021559.1:0-33922 GCA_009830355.1 Cherax destructor
CTCCAACAACGTACTCAACCACTGTAAATTTGGGGATTCAGGCCAAAAAAAATACAAATGATGCCATTATACACATGTTAAAAAAAAAAGGAAAAAAAAAAATCCCAGTGGGAATTTTTCATTGATTTACGTAAAGCTTTTGATACAGTTGACCATGATCTGTTACCCCTTAAAATTATCGCACTATGGTATAAGAGGACACCCCCAAAACTACCTAAAATCATCCCTTTAGAAACAAAAACCCAATATGTGTACACAAATGGAGCTAGCTCCACCGCGCAAACTATTACCGTAGGTGTCCCACGGGGAAGTGTTCTTGGCCCACTACTCTTTCATTTACAAAGGCCTACCAAATGCATCCAACTACTAAACCCTTTTTTTTTTGCAGATGACACTACATACGTTATTTTCCCCACCCAAGCCCAGAAAACTAGCCAACACTGCAAATACGGGAATTGCAGAAAATATCTCCCGGGATGATGACCAACAAACTTATTTCTCAATATTGAAAAAACCTTTTTTATCCATTTTGGGGAAAACAGAGCTACAAACGCACCACTTAACATAATGATAAACGGGTCCCCTATCCAAAACTAAAGGGGGGAAAAATTTTAGGAATCCATCTTGACAGTGGCCTCAAATTTCAGACAATACAACAAATTTCCAAAAAAGGTCTCAAAGACCGTGGGAATACAAAAGATAGGGTCCCATGTTCCACAACCAGCTCTCCACCCTATATCACTCACTCATTTACCCCTACCTACCTATGGAATCTGCGTTTCCCACATCAATAACTCATCTCAAAACCACTAATAACACAACAAAAGGCAGCAGTTAGAATAATAAAAAATTTTAAACCCCCGGGCAACATACCCACCAAATTAAAAAACCTAAACTTACTCACCATACAAGACATCCATATTTTTTTCTGTGCCTATTACATACATAGAACACTAAAAAAATTAACCCACCACCAAACTTCTCCTTCCCAATTTTAACAGGACACATGCCATAACACTAGACACAGATCACTCGATTTTCCCCCCGTGTCCACCTAACACTATGTAAAAACTAAAGCATATAAAAGGCCCAAAAATTTTGGGGAAATTTATTACCTGTCATTGCCAAAAAAACCCCTCCTTACCCCAATTCAAAACGTGCAAAAAAACCCCCTTTCCCTCACCCAAACCAAATTTGCCCAATTTCAAACTTTCCCCAAACAAAGTAGAATAATTAATTTTAAAATGAAACAAAAGTAAAAAAAAGTTTAAAAATTCATCTAAAACTATTTTAAATTTCAAAAAGCCCTTAAAAATCCTTAATTGTTTAAAAAAGCTAAAAACCCAAAAAAAAAAACATTTTTAGGGGTTTTAAGTTTTTAAAATTGTCAAAAATTTTTCCCTTGATAAAATAACCCTTTTTAACACTTAATTTGAAATTTCAAATAACCCAAAAGGGAATTCCTTTTTTGGGGGAAACAGTTTAAATAAAAATTTTATTTTATTTTTTTAATTTTTATTTTATCACAAGGGAAAAGTGGATTTTTTTCTCCCGTTTAAGTTTTCTCAACCTAAAAGAAGGTTTTTTACGTTTTCCGGTTAGGCACTCATTGATGATCTCCATTTTTTACTGTAATTGCTGATTTAATTAGGTCCTTTTTTTTATCCGGGGTGAAGTCTGATCATTATACTAGGTTTACCTTGTTTTCCTAGCAATCGTGGGGTTTTTTTGATTTCATTACTTTGCACATTAACTCGTTTGGTGGTCTTGTAATATGTTTATAGCAGTTTCCTTGCCTGGGATTGGGGTTATGCCGGGGGTGTGGTTGCTGTTTATTTTTAACTGCATCAGACAAGTTATCTTGTTCGGTTTTGTCATTTGAAAATCAAGATATTTATCAAGTCGAGTGTGCATGTTGTTATTCCAGTCCTTTATTGTTTTCCACCTTTTATATTTAGAGTTGTTATTTGGGTCGGTGTGACTGGTTATAGCTGTTTTTTAGAATATTTTTTGTGTCAGATTTCCCGATGGAAACTTCTCTTCAAGGTTTTGGGTCTTTTATCTCGAGGTTAGGCTTGGGTTCAAATTTTTACTAAATTTTCCCTTTTATGTCTTTGTTTTTTTTCAAGGGCAATGATGTATTCCCCAATAGTATCAGGAGTATCATACCTTGGTGCCCAGGAAAGGAATCCTACGAAGCTGGTGGGGTTGGGGGGAGAGTCAGCCATGGTCGGGGGTTGTTATTGTTGTCGCGGGACCCGGGCCCGGGGGTGGGGGGTTTTTGATGGGCCCCGGGTTTCTGTTGTGTAGACATGTTGTGTTTCAAAGTCCTTAGCGTTGGTTTCTTGTTACTGTTGTTGGTTCCTCTGTGATTTCCGCTCATAGTATCACTAGTGAAGCTATGGATGAGGCTTTATTTCCTTTAGCTTGGGTTAGGCGTTCGTCTGGCAGCGCGGGCGATGTTTGGGTTTGCAGGGCTGTCTTCCTTAGATCTTCAATTTTGTTAAGGTTTGTGTAGCATTTCTAGTATTCTTGGGTCATTTTGTGATCTACGTGGGTTTGTGCAGTTGTACCTTCAATTAGGCCATCACAAGCTTTGATGAGCGCTGAGTTTTTTGTTCAAAACGATGCTAAAAAACCACCTTCTCACCCAAACCTAAATGCTTAATATCAAACATTCCCAACAAAGTAGAATAATCACTTAAATGTAAAAACCTGATTAATCACTTAAATGTAAAAACCTGTTATGAATAATACATACTAAGCTAACTGTTTCTATAACATTTACATTATAATGACCACGTAAACTGTAACTGCAATGCAATTAATTGTTTTAAATTGTTATCTCACTTAATTAGTTGCATTGCTACAATTAATAAATTATTATGTTCAACTTACAGTGGACCCTCGGTTAACGAATACCCCGGAAATCGTACAATTATGTAAGTATAATATTGTAAGTGCATGTGGAAGTGTATTTTTGGGGGTCTGAAATAGACTAACCTATGTGACATTATTTCTTAAGGAAGTAAATTCATTCGGTAATGGCACTTGAGCAGGCTTCTGGGATGAAGTTTTTTCGTTAACCGAGGGTCCACTGTATATTCAAACTTTATAACTTAGATACACAATTATACTTATTTTATAAATTATCAACCATAATTTTTTACCATGTAGTCTACTATTAAATAGTCCTAAGAATGCCCGCAATGCACAGCATATTAGGGGCTTTTGGCATGTACATCTCATTTATACCTATGTATCATGTCTACCTAACTATGTATCATTGTACCATGTCTAAATAAACTATTATTATTATTATTATTATTATTGATTTGTGACCAAGGGACCTCTTGCTGTTTCAGCCAAAGAGTTCCAGATCTTCGGGCCCTTCATGTGCATTGCATTTTTGCATAGTGTGAGACAGACACGAGAGATGTCAAAAAGTGTTTTGTGCCTCGTGTTATGCCTGTGTTCTGTTGAAGCTGTCTAGAAGTTTGAGTGGAGGGTTGATATTGGAGTTTAACCCTTAAACGGTCCAAACGTATACGTATATACATTCTCTCGCCCAGTGCCCCGAATATTTAAAAAAAAATCGTTTTTTATATGGAAATAAAGAGAGATATGAGGCTGCTAAATTGGCACTGGATGCTCACCTGATGGCAACATCGAGTCCTGCGCTTGCAGAAGTGTTGCCGATATACCTTTTTTCTCTTTTTTATATTATTTTATATAATTTTTATGTTCTGGTAATTACAATTTATAGTAGTTCTTGTGATTTCATAGCCAATCTCTGTTCTGACACTAATATTAGGTACTGAAATTGTACTCAGATAATAATAATGATAATAATGATAGTGCATAATAATAATAATGATAGTGGTCTGGTGGCTAAAGCTCTCGCTTCACACGGCGAGGGCCTGGGTTCGATTCCCAGCCAGGGCAGAAACATTGGGCGTGTTTCTTTACACCTGTTGTCTATGTTCCCCATCAGTAAAATGGGTACCTGGGTGTTAGTCGACTGGTGTGAGTCGCATCCTAGGACACTGACCTAATCTGCCCGAAATGCTCAGCATAACAAGGGACTTTCTATATAGACTGGTTTCCTGAATCCCTTCACAAAATGTTACCCTGCTCACACTCCAACAGATCGTCATGTCCCAAAAACCATTCGTCTCCATTCACTCCTATCTAACACGCTCACACTGCTTGCTGGAAGTCCAAGCCCTCGCCCACAAAACCTCCTTTACCCTTCCCTCCAACCTTTTCTAGGACGACCCCTACCCCGCCTTCCTTCCCTACAGATTTATACGCTCTCCAAGTCATTCTACTTTGATCCATTCTCTCTAAATGACCAAACCACCTCAACAACCCTCTTTAGCCCTCTGACAAATACTTTTAGTAACTCCACACCTTCTCCTAATTTCCACATTCCGAATTTTCTGCATAATATTTACACCACACATTGCCCTTAGACAGGACATCTCCACTGCCTCCAGCCTCCTCCTCGCTGCAGCATTTGCAATCCATGCTTCACACCCATATAAGAGTGTTGGTACCACTATACTTTCGTACATTCCTTCTTTGCCTCCATGGATAACGTTTTTGTCTCCACAGATACCTCAATGCACCACTCCCCTTTTTTTCCTTCATCAATTCTATGGTTAACCTCATCCTTCATAAACCCATCCGCTGACACGTCAACTCCCAAATATCTGAAAACATTTACTTCTTCTATAATCCCTCTCTCCAATGTGATATCCAATTTTTATTTATTTAAATCGTTTGATACCCTCATCACCTTACTCTTATCTATGTTCACTTTTAACTTTCTACCTTTACACACTCTCCCAAACTCGTCCACTAACCTTTGCAACTTTTCTTTAGAATCTCCCATAAGCACAGTATCATCAGCAAAAAGTAACTGTGTCAACTCCCATTTTGCATTTAATTCTCCATAATTTAATCCCACCCTCTCCCCAACACCCTAGCATTTACTTCTTTTACAACCCCATCTATAAATATATTAAACAACCATGGTGACATTACACATCCCTGTCTAAGACCTACTTTTACCGGGAAGTAATCTCCCTCTCTCCTACACACCCTAACCTGAGCCTCACTATCCTCATAAAACTCTTTACAGCCTTCAGTAACTTACTACCTATTCCATACACTTGCAACATTTGCCACATTGCTCCCCTATCCACTCTATCATATGCCTTTTCTAAATCCATAAATGCAATAAAAACTTCTCACCTTTATCTAAATACTGTTCACATATATGCTTCACTGTAAACATTTGGTCTACACATCCCCTACCCACTCTAAAGCCTCCTTGCTCATCTGCAATCCTACTCTCTGTCTTACCTCTAATTCTTTCAATAATAACCCTGCCATACACTTTACCTGGTATACTCAGTAAACTTATTCCCCTATAATTTTTACACTCTCTTTTATCCCCTTCCCTTTATATAAAGGAACTATACATGCTCTCTGCCAATCCCTAGGTACCTTCCCTCTTTCATACATTTATTAAACAAAAATACCAACCACTCCAGCACTATATCCCCCTGCTTTTAACATTTCTGTCATGATTCTGTCAATTTCAGCTGCTTTACCCCCTTTCATTCTACGTAATGCCTCACGCACCTCCCCCACACTCACATCCTGCTCTTCTTCACTCCTAAACGATGTTGTACCTCCCTGGCCAGTACATGAATTTACCGCCTCCCTTTTTCATCGACATTTAAAAGTTCCTCAAAATATTCCCGCCATCTACCCAATACCTCCAGCTCCCCATCTACTAACTCCCTACTCTGTTTTTAACTGACAAATCCATTCGTTCCCTAGGCTTTCTTACCTTGTTTATCTCACTCCAAAATTTTCTTCTTGTTTTCAGCAAAATTTCTTGACAGAGCCTCTCCCATTCTTTCATCCGCTCTTCTTTTGCACTCTCTCACCACTCTCTTCACTTTTCTTTTACTCTCCATATACTCTGCTCTTCTATTAACACTTATATATATATATATATATATATATATATATATATATATATATATATATATATATATATATATATATATATACAGTGGTACCCCGGTTTACGATATTTTTCATTCCAGAATGCTGTTCAAGTGCCATTACCAAACGAATTTATCTCTTAAGAAAAGTTGTAAAATAGACTAGTCCTTTTAGACCCCAAAATTACACTTACAAAAGCATTTAAAAAATAAACTTACATAAAGGGTGAGTTGACCATCAAGGTACCACTGTATATATACAGTGGTACCATTCGATATTTCATTCAGAATGCTGTTCAAGTGCCATTACCAAACGATTTATCTCTATAAGAAATGATGTAAATAGACTAGTCTTGACCAAAATACACTTAAAAGCATTTAAAAAATAAACTTACATAAAAGGGTGTGTTTGGGGACCATCGTAAGTCGGGGTACCACTGTATATGCATACATATATACATTCATATATAAGTAACTAAATACATTAATAATATATGCACCTTGGAAACTTGGAGTGGTTCTTCACCCTTATTGGCTTTTATAAGGCGTGGTATTTGTAATATTTTCTTGGTCATGTGTGGCACATTTTTTAACATATTAAGCATTATTCAGTTTTAGTTTGAAAGTAGCTTACTGAGATTGGCCAAATATTGCTATTTATTGAAGTGTTTATTTTAAGATATTCTAGAATTTAGAATTATTCCATGCCTTTATAGTAGCATACAGTGGACCCTCTGTTTTTGTGATTTTCGGTTATTGCCGACTTTTTTCGTCAAAATATAGTCTCTGTTTTCGTTAATTCCCTCTGGTTTCGTCGGTCGTATGGAACACATCCGAGTGCCCGCACTTACACAAAGCCTCCCACACACCATTCTGAGTCAGTGTGGCATTGTTTCTTGGCGAGTGAACATTACCCTGTGAGGTCATACAAAACATTTCGTAATAATCCATTGTTTTTTTGCACTTGTTTATTGTGTGTGACTGTTAAATAAGCCACCATGGGCCCAAAGAAAGCTCCTAGTGCCAGCTTTTTGGTAAAGAAGGTGAGAAACACAATAGAATTCAAGAAAGAACTTGTAGCAAAGTACCAAAGTGGAGGAGGAAGAGAGAGGGAAGAATGTGCCTTCTTCAGTGATTCAGTGATTCTACAATATGTACGATACTAAAGCAGCAGGAGTCGATAAAGGCTATAGCGGCAGCCAGCGATAAAGTGTAGCATTACAATGTAGCAAGTAAGTTAAGCGATTAAGCGATAGAAAAAGAATGACAATAAACTAATTCCTCCAATGTTGTTGGAGGTATATAGGGCCACTGACAACATATGCCGCCCTCTGCCAGCATCTCCTCCAAGGTAAGTGTAAATATTTCTTATTTATAAAGTGTAAATATTTCTTATTTATAAATTACATACATTTTTTCAGTGACTAGTGGCCACTACCACTGTACGGCTTATGCTGTCAGTGGCCCTGATAAACCCAACAACACCACCACCACCACTCGTCACATACGTAATGACATATTTTATTCATTCTAGAGTATATATCATGTTTCTATGTTATTAATATTGTTTATTATGTCATATTAGATGAATTGTGATAGATAAATAAGCTGTAGAGTTGATATTAGCATCATATTGAAGCATTTTGTCATGTCTCCAAACAATAAACTCGCCTCCCTCTGAAACGGATTAATTGGATTTACATAATTTTTATGGGAAATATTATTTCGGTTTTTGTCATTTTCGGGTTTCGTCAGACTATCTGGAACGGATTAATCACGAAAACCGAGGGTCCACTGTATATTCATAATTTTTCTGCCATAGCTGCTTTGAGACTTTAAGTTATGAAGGCATATAAAGTCAATCTGGAATCATTTAATTAACTCTCACTGATATTATACCCAGTGTACATATTATATACAGTCATCTGATATAGTATATACCCAGGGTATATAGTATCATATATCCATTCATCAGTGTAGTATAAACCATCTTTCTTTATTTAGTACCTCAATATGTATTGGATGAGGGAGGAAAGGTCTCCAACTTATGACTGATGAATGTGGCACCCAGGAGTGAATAAAAGTTTTATTTTCATCGATCTGCAGTTTCGAATAAGTGTGAAACAAATGATCCTTTGTGCAATATTATTGTTTTTTGTAGGAAAATAGGTTGTGTATTATAAACCATTTGTCTGTAAGTTGGAACACCAGGAATGGAACATGTATATAAATTAATGAATATCTTCACATTTAAATAAATTACTAAAAGGTCCCATACCCATGTATTGGAGTCCATCATTTGAGTTTCTCTACAGTATGGTAATTTCTACAGTATGCTAACTTCTACAGTATGGTAACTTCTACCAACACTTTTAAGCTTATAATGCTACATAAACTTTTTGAAATGAGCACTAAAGGAGAATGTATACAACACCGGGAATTGCTGGTAGAAATGGGGCATTATATAAAATAGAATTCACATACGACAAACCCACATTAAACAAGGTATTAGTGTACTTGTAGTGCCCGTGTGAATTACAATCAAACCACTAAATTTGTGAGCTTCCTAATTCATGTCCTTTGTTTACCAATATGTATTTTTACTGAAGTGTACCTTGCTTGGCCGGCCTACGGCTTTCAATTGAAAATTAACCATAGAATTTCATTTAAAATGTGCTTACTAGATTTCCCATGAAACACAAAATATACTCAAATCAGAAAGAAAATTTATTATACAAACAGTTTAGCAGTAGATGGATAACACACACACATGCAACATTTGGGACTCTTAATTGTGGATGTTTTGAAGATGATTAACTATCTAGTGGCTTTATCAGTCCAGTACAAAGAATTATCATGAAGGCAGTGGAAGATACGAAGTAGTATTTTGAGATGATTAGTCCCTCATCTTGATGAATCTTATGAAGACAATGGAACACTTGAAGAAATAGTTTGAGGTGATCAGTCCCTCAGCCATGCTAGAAAGTGTTCAGTCCATCAGTCTGGTTGAATCTAAAGTAGATGCCTGATGATGGCTTATACACTGGAGACAGGAGAGGTGTAACAGTTTGAAGATGGCATCAGTGGTGGCCAGAGCCCACTTGTATGTCTTATCAATACATTAGGCAAGAGTTTGGTAGTAAAGGAATATTGTACCAAGATTCCAAGATGTTACTGTGTAAAATAAATATTTTATATTATTGGCCTAAAAAACTGACAAATAGGTGAATAAGACATACGTGCAAGGGGAGAAAAAGGTTAATTCCTTGGATCAAGAGTCCCACATCATGATCAAGGGCCCTTCTTTTTATGGGCAAATGGAGAGTACTTCCAGTTCCTTAGATCAATAACTCTCCTCCAGCATCAATGAAGACTCTTTATTGTGAATGTTTTCAAGATGTTTTGCCATCAAGGCTGAGGGACTGATCCCCTCAGACTATTTCTTCCACCGTCTCCACAATTATTCTCTGTATTGGACTGATAAACTTATTAATTGATGATACGTCTTAAAAACATCCATAATAAAGATTCCCTAGTCTTATTCATCTACTTGCTAGTTTTATAAACAAGAATATAAAATAGTTTAGCAGTAATCACAAGTTTTGAATTCACAAAGATATGTTGGAGCTTAACTCTCATGAATTTAACCAGGTCTTATATGAGAACAGTTAACCAGGTCTTGTATGAGAACAGTTAACCAGGTCTTGTATGAGAACAGTTAACCAGGTCTTGTATGAGAACAGTTAACCAGGTCTTTTATGAGAACAGTTAACCAGGTCTTGTATGAGAACAGTTAACCAGGTCTTGTATGAGAACAGTTAACCAGGTCTTGTATGAGAACAGTTAACCAGGTCTTGTATGAGAACAGTTAACCAGGTCTTGTATGAGAACAGTTAACCAGGTCTTGTTTGACTCAGGTTGCCATAGTTGCAGATAATCTTTTATAGATAGTTTAGTGTGAGATAACTTGTTCTAGTGGTAACCTTGCCAGTGATGGTAGAGAGCATCCATCTAGAGAGGTACTACCAGCTGTACGAATGTGAACTAGAAGTCTCTTTAATTTTTAAGGCTTTGGGAGGATTGCTGTTTTTTTCTTTCTGATTCATGAACATGTAAGATGGAAGCTAAATTATACAAACTTCTACATACTTACTGTCAGTATACACACATCTTTACTTTTCTGTGTGTTTCTTAATAGTTTATTCTTATAATATTTCCTCTCTATTTCAGGAGGTCTAGTCTGAGACTGGGTTGCATGGGTTATAATCTCCAGAACCATTAACAGAACACAGATGAATAATAAAAAACATTCTTTGGGTAGTGTCTTACCCTCCTGTTATTTGTCCTGTTCCTTCTCAGTATATTCAAGAAATAATATTGCTGTAAATCTTCCAGTTACAGTAATTCTGTATTTCCAAGAAAATGAACCTACTTTGCTCCGGTGTCTGTCTATCATCCATCACTGAAGATTTTTACCACTTCCTCCCCCATAACCTCTCCCCTCCTCCTCATGCACACACACACTAACAACTGCTGTTTGTGGGTACAGCAACTGTGTCTTGCCCATGATGGACAGTTTTGTCATTAACATATATTATGACATTTCAAGATTTTGATAGTACACACAATTTTTTCGTTCCAAAATTTTTGGGAAGTTAGACATAGTGATAGTCGGTGTTAATTGTACTTGTTTTAGATGGAAAAGTACTCCATATTTCTACTAGATGCATAACCATGTCTTCGACTCCTGCATTTGAACTGAAGCCCATCCTATCACTGGGATAAGTCAGTACACCTACTGATGTACGTATCCAGAAAGAAAGAGTCCCTTTTTACAAACAATTTTCTCCTTTTCTTATATAAATGTGCATTACAGTATTTTTTACACATAAGTTGAATGTGCTAGGATTTTTTAAGCTCAGTGTTAAATGTTTGTTGCTTCTTTTACGTCACCTGTGGATGTTCTCACGGCCAATATTCTCCAAGGTAGGAATTACATCAAGTCACCAGTAGCTTTTTCACTCTCAGTTGTATTGCATCTCTTACATAAGAATGTACTTAAAAGTTTCTAATTATTGTATTACTTTTTACACATGTGGTTTATTGGTTAATAAACATGTTATTTAAAGGTTTTGTTGACATGAACTTTGAGTGTTATAGTAATTCTTAAGACCACTGTGATATTGTGTGATGACCTGTGGTGTTGTGTTGGATGTTTCATATAAGTTTTATTGAGGATAAAGTTGACAGAGGGCTGAAGAGGGGTTGTTGAGGTGGTTTGGTCATTTAAAGAGAATGGATCAAAGTAGAATGACTTGGAGAGCGTATAAATCTGTAGGGGAAGAAAGGCGGGGTAGGGGTCGTCCTTGAAAAGGTTGGAGGGAGGGGGTAAAGGAAGTTTTGTGGGTGAGGGGCTTGGACTTCCAACAAGCATGTGTGAGCGTGTTAGGAGTGAATGGAGATGAATGGTTTTTGGGACTTGACGAGCTGTTGGAGTGTGAGCAGGGTAATATTTTGTAAAGGGATTCAGGGAAACAAGTAAATTTATTTAGTTGGACTTGAGTCCTGGAAATGGGAAGTACAATGCCTGCACTTTAAAGGAGGAGTTTGGGATATTGGCAGTTTGGAGGGACTTCTAAACTGTCATATCTGAGCTCCTCTGCAAAGACAGTGATTATGTATGAGTGAGGTGAAAGTGTTGAATGATGATGAAAGTATTTTCTTTTTGGGGATTTTCTTTCTTTTTGGGTCACCCTGCCTTGGTGGGAGACGGCCGACTTGTTGAAAAAAAAAAAGTTGACAGCTTTTAGATATAAATTGTATCACATTTACACATTTTTCTATAAGCTTGATTTAGATAAAATTAAGTTTGTATGTTTGTATGGGTGGTAAGTGTTGCAACAAGGAGAAGGCTGGAGGCAGTGGAGATGTTGTGTCTAAGGACAATGTGTGGTGTAAATATTATGCAGAGAATTCGTAGTGTGGAAATTAGGAGGTGTGGAGTTACTAAAAGTATTAGTCAGAGGGCTGAAGAGGGATTGTCGAAGTGGTTTGGTCATTTAAAGAGAATGGAACAAAGTAGAATGACTTGGAGAGCGTATAAATCTGTAGGGACAGGAAGGTGGGTTAGGGGCCATTCTCAAAATGGTTGGAGGGAGGGGGTAAATGAGGTTTTGTGGGTGAAGGGCTTGACAGTTTGGAGGGACTTCTAAACTGTCATATCTGAGCTCCTCTGCAAAGACAGTGATTATGTATGAGTGAGGTGAAAGTGTTGAATGATGATGAAAGTATTTTCTTTTTGGGGATTTTCTTTCCTTATGGGTCACCCTGCCTCGGTGGGAGACGGCCGACTTGTTGAAATTTTTTTTTTTTATAAAACTACAGTTTTACATTTTAAACACAAATAAAATAAAACATAGGTTTAGAGATGTGTTAAGTATAAGTGCTAATGTGTATATATTTTTATATTAAGTCATATTACTTTAATAATAAAAAAGTAGCTTATATACAGATGAATACAGTATCATTATATACGTACTGTAAAGATGTTTTATTTCAACTGTTTATTTAATTACTTTTCTTTCTCCAAGAGCTCATTTATTGCATTACTATTTACTAGATTGGTTAGCTTCCAAGTAATCATATACAATATTTAAATTGTGGAGAAAATACTTTAAAGCATTATTTATGCATTTATAACCAAGAAAATTAAAACATTAAAAATAATATTTTTGCATATTCTAATTTCTGTTATGCAGTACACAGATACTGTAGTTTGCTTGTAATAAAATATTGTAAGGTACAAAGGAAAGCCACTTGTTAGTCAGCTGACTAGCAGTAGGTGCTTTGTTAGTCAGCTGACTAGCAGTAGGTGCTTTGATAGTCAGCAGACTAGCAGTAGGTGCCTTGTTAGCCAGATGACTAGCAGTGGGTGCCTTGTTAGTCAGCTGAATAGCAGTGGGTGCCTTGTTAGTCAGCTGACTAGCAGTGGGTGCCTTGTTAGTCAGCTGACTAGCAGTGGGTACCTTATTAGTCAGCAGCTGAATTGCAGTAGATACTGTAATTGGTTTTAGGCAGCTGTTGCTGGTAATATTCTGAATGATGATTAGTTACTTGGTTTAGGGCACTTTGATAATTCAAGGACTTGCTATTAATAGTACAAGAATAAGAAGTGGTATGTTAATGTCAACACAACGCCAGAGAGATAAGTCACTTTGTCTGACTTATGATAATTGTGCTTATGTGTACCTGTACCTAAATGAACTTATTAATGTAGCATAACTTTAAGAATGAAGCCAAGAATTAGCAAAAGATGTACCTATTTTCCAGCATATAAGGTGCATGAGCATCTAAGATGATATTTTCCAGCATTTGTAATTTAATGTTGGTAAACAACTGCTTAAGTGTAACCCAAAACCTACCCTTGACCCTGACCTTAAGCATATAAGGTGCAGGCTGATTTTCTAAGACTTTTTGTGGGGAAAAAGCGTACCATATATGACGGAAAATACAGTATGTTTCATCTTTTGTTACTTGCCAAGTGTTACTTGAAGTGTTCACTACCATGCTCCGTCAGCCACTGCTTTCTGCCTTTCTTATTCCTTTCTTAAGACAAATTTGTTATTAAATATGAGGATTGAGTGTGGATGAGAAAGAGAAGGTCTGTAGTGTTAGTGTAATCACAAGCAGATTGTGTATATGTAGGGATACCTTTACCCTCTCTTTCACCTCTGCTGTGTGCTGGTGCTGCTTGTCTCCTACAGCTTTAGTGTTTTCCATGAATATAGTAAATATCCAAGAATGAAATTGATATTAATTTTTATGAAAGTTTACATATATTAAGGTGTAAAATATGTTTGCAGTAATTGTGCTGTTAGGAAAAGGGTCAAGTTTAAAGTGAAAATATAATAAATCGATGTAAATTAGTTATGCTGATTATGTAGTTACTTATTTTGTAGCTACAGAAGCAGAGCTGTGCTCGTGGTCTTCCCTCTTCAATGAGTTGTTCATCATAATTTTTAAAAATTTCCAACGGTTGTAGCACTTGCTAACTTTATTTCTTTGGTCTCCCACCTCTGACACCATTATATTCTAGTTTAAGATGCAAGATGTTGTGGTTCACTGTATTGAAAGCTTTTTGTAGGTCTGTGAAGAAGCCCAGAGGATATTCATTATTTTCAAGAGCTGCATAAAGCAATTCAAGCATTTTTATAATTGCATCATTTGTGTTTTTTCTTCCTAAAACCAAACTGGCTGGGGTTAACTATATTGTGAGACACTAGGAAGGAGTAAATTCCCTTATAAATTATTTTTTGAAAGATTTTGGATACTAACGACAAGTTAGATATTGACATATAGCTAATTACCTCAGATCACCTCATTTCTGGTGGGAAAGTTGCAGTTTCTGATGATTTGTTGAACAAAGTTGCACTGGTGGGTGACAGCATATGAGCTGCTTTTTTGTGCATTAGTGGATGTATATCAGTTAGGCTTTCTGTCTTGTTTTTCAGTAAATTGATCATAAGTGTGACCTCAGAAGGATTAGTTTGCACTAGATAGAGTGAATTTGGGAAATTTCCATTGAGGTAGCTACTCACCTGAGAATTTGAAGTTGAGATTTTGCTAGCTAGTTTTGATCCTATAGTAGAGTAGAAATCATTTAGTAAGTTGGCTGTTTGTGCAGGCTGGATGTGAGGTTCATTTGGTTTAGTTAAGTACAGTGGTCCCTCGACTAACGGTCCTAATCCGTTCCAGGAGCTAGACCTCAACACGAAAAATTCGTAACTCGAAACCTTATGTCCCATAAGAAATAATGTAAATACAATTAATCCGTTCTAGACATCCAAAAATATTCACAAAAATTAATTTTGTAAAGATTAACTATACTTTTACATTCCTATAAATATATATAAAGTAGTGTAATAAATTTATAATTAAACATTTAAAATAACATTTACTTACCTTTATTGAAGAGAGTTGCTGGCATCTGGAAGATAGGGAGGAGGACAGGGGGAGGGGTTAGTGTTTGGAAGATGAATCCCCACTCCCTGCCTTCCTGCTACACTCCCTGCATGCCTCCTACACTCCCTGCATGAATGCTACACTCCCTGCATGCCTGCTACACTCCCTGCATGAATGCTACACTCCCTGCATGAATGCTACACTCCCTGGATGAATGCTACACTCCCTGGATGAATGCTTCACTCCCTGCATGCCTGCTACACTCCCTGCATGCCTGCTACACTCCCTGCATGAATGCTACGCTCCCTGCATGAATGCTACACTCCCTGCATGAATGCTACACTCCCTGCATGACTGCTACACTCCCTGCATGACTGCTACACTCCCTGCATGAATGCTACACTCCCTGCATGAATGCTACACTCCCTGCATGACTGCTACACTCCCTGCATGAATGCTACACTTCCTGCATGAATGCTACCACTGGGGTGGGTGCCACTAGGAAGCTTCTTTGGACCCATGGTGACTTATTTCACAGTGACAATCACTAAACCACCAATAAACACAACAAATGTATTGTGAATGTTTGAAAGAGCGCGCTGGGTATTGTTCACTCCAGTGTAAACAACGCTAGACTGGCGTCCTGTGTGGCGAGGCGCGCAAGTGCAGGCAGGCGGACAGGTCTGGTACGGGCCGCTACATGAGTAAAAACCGCTACACGAGAAAAATATTGACCTTAAAAAGCAACCTTTACGCGAAAAAAACGTTATTCGGACAGACTGTTACTCAGGGTTCTACTGTATGTATCTTTAGTTTTGGCCAGTTTCGCAGAGCCCAGGATTTTGGAGATGATCTTCTAGGTCTTTTATTACATTAAACTTGCTTGCATAATAAAGTTGTTTAGACTTCCTTATTAGATTGGCAAGTGCTGATGTACTTGTATATTGTTTGGGCTGTTTCTTAGTTATTAAGTCCTGGAGTTACCTGGAGAGAGTTCCAGGGGTCAACGCCCCTGCGGCCCAGTCTGTGACCAGGCCTCATGTTGGATCAGAGCCTGATCAACCAGGCTGTTACTGCTGGCTGCACGCAGTCCAACGTACGAACCACAGCCTGGCTGGTCAGACACCGACTTTAGGTGCCTGTCCAATCTGAACTGTTTTTCATATTGGTGTTTTTTGAATCAGTGGACCTGAGGATGCTATTTGTTAGCCATGGGCTATTTAGTCTTTGCTGTTATCTGTTTAGTTTTAATTGGATGATGTCTGTTGTAGAGGTTTTGCATTTTTTGAAGAAAAATTCTGAACCATTCCTCAATTTTGCAATTGTCAGCAAACTCTCCATGCCAGTCAGTATCACTTAATTCTGAAATAAAAGCTCTTTACTGATGTCTCATAAGGAGACAGAATGAGATCTTACTAGTGTCTTGTGGTCATTTACATAAGTTGGTAATGAGAAAGGTGGGGTAGTAGTCAATAGTGTTATCTGTGATTATCCCTGCTTTGAAAGGAGCTATTATATTGGTCTAGATATGGTCAATTAAGGATGCACTTATCTTGAAAATCTTGTAGGCTTAGTTATAGATGTTAATAACAAGCAGTTGTTAAGGTTGTTTGTGAAGTCAGCTACTTGAGGGTCTCCTGCTTGGAAGAAGTTTATGTTGAAGTCACCATGCAATGTTAATTATTAGGGTTTTTTAGGTTGTCACTGAAGGTGTAAGTATTTGTATGAGGTAACCTGTAGACTGCTGCAACTGTAATTAGGGTTTTTAAGTTTTTAGTTGTAAATTGATCAAATTTATATTGGCTGTGTCCATCCCTGGAGCATGTAGAGTTAATACATAATAATTCATTGGAGTAGTAGGTTGCAGTACCTCCTCCTATTTGATCTGACCTACAGTTGTGTACAGCTTTGTACCCAGGTAAGGCAAATATGTTTGTTGTGTCATGTTTAAGCCAGATTTCAGAAAGAATAATAAAAGACATGTTAACAATTAAAGAATTAAAGAGTGCTAAGAGGTCATCATAGTGTTTGTTCAAGGATTTAACATTGTAACTGTATACATACTGTTATATTCTTGGTAGTGTTGAGAACAGATTTTGCCTGACTTGCTGTGTGATAAAGACAGTTATTTTCAGAAGAGCACTAGTTGTCACTGCAGTTTAACACGAGATTAATGTCCGGATTGATCTCTGCATTCATGAGTCAGAAAGTAGGAAGTGTAAAATTGGAAAAAGGTTGATATGTAGATTGGCAAAGGATAGGAGAAATTAAGTGAGGAAGAATAAAAGGTAATAAAAATAAAATAAAATGGGTATAACTACTAACAAATATAATGATGAGAATAGAGACAATGTCTTGAATAAAAATTATGATTTTTTACTCATAATATAATACTAAGCCTAGGGAGATTACTTCCCAGTAAAAGTAGGTCTTATACAGGGATATGTAATGTCACCATGGTTGTTTAACATACAGTGGTCCCTCGGTTTTCGTGCATCTCCAAACTCGAACATTTATGTAAGTGTATTTTCGTAAGTGCTGTTGAAAGTGTATTTTGGGGGTCTGAAATAGACTAACCTACGTGACATTATTTCTTAAGGAAGTAAATTCGTTCGGTAATGGCACTTGAGCAGCATTCTGGAACGAATTTTCGGCGAAAACCGAGGGACCACTGTATTTATAGATGGGGTTGTAAAAGAAGTAAATGCTAAGGTGTTGGGGAGAGGGTGGGATTAAATTATGGGGAATCAAATACAAAATGGGGGTTGACACAGTTACTTTTTGCTGATGATACTGTGCTTATGGGAGATTCTAAAGAAAAGTTGCAAAAGTTAGTGGACGAGTTTGGGAGGGTGTGTAAAGGTAGAAAGTTGAAAGTGAATATAGATAAGAGTAAGGTGATGAGGGTATCAAACGATTTAGATAAAGAAAAATTGGATATCACATTGGAGGGAGGGAGTATGGAAGATGTGAATGTTTTCAGATAATTGGGAGTTGACGTGTCAGCGGATGGGTTTATGAAGGATGAGGTTAACCATAGAATTGATGAAGGAAAAACGGTGAGTGGTGCATTGAGGTATCTGTGGAGACAAAAAAACGTTATTCATGGAGGCAAAGAAGGGAATATACGAGAGTATAGTGGTACCAACACTCTTATATGGGTGTGAAGCATGGATTGCAAATGCTGCAGTGAGGAGTTGGCTGGAGGCAGTGGAGATGTCCTGTCTAAGGGCAATGTGTGGTGTAAATATTATGCAGAGAATTCGTAGTGTGGAAATTAGGAGGAAGTGTGGAGTTACTAAAAGTATTAGTCAGAGGGCTGAAGAAGAGCTGTTGAGGTGGTTTAGTCATTTAGAGAGAATGGAACAAAGCAGAATGACTTGGAGAGCGTATAAATCTGTTGGGGGTCATCCCCGAGAAGGTTGGAGGGAGGGGGTAAAGGAGGTTTTGTGGGCAAGGAGCTTGGACTTCCAGCAAGCATAAAGGAGGGGTTTGAGATATTAGCTGTTTTGAGTGACATCTAAACTGTCATATCTGGGCGCATCTGCAAAGACAGTGATTTTGTGTGAGTGATGGTGAAAGTGTTTCTTTCTTTTTTGGGTTCACTCTGCCTTGGTAGGAGATGGCCGACGTGTTAAAAACAAAAAAAATACATATGTATACCTTTTCCTGCATTATCTAAAAGATTTTGTAATTATATAAGCAGAATAAATCTAAATTATATACTAAGCAGAATAAATCTCAATTATATAAGCAGAATAAATCTCAATTATATAAGCAGAATAAATCTCAATTATATAAGCAGAATAAATCTCAATTTTTATGTGTGTGTATATATATGTATATATATACAGTGGTACCCCGAGTTTCGGCCACCTCCCAACTCAAACAATTATGTAAGTGTATTATTGTAAGTGCTTTTGTAAGTGTATTTTTGGGGGTCTTACACGGACTAAT
The DNA here is from genome assembly GCA_009830355.1 of Cherax destructor. Lineage (NCBI taxonomy): Eukaryota > Metazoa > Arthropoda > Malacostraca > Decapoda > Parastacidae > Cherax > Cherax destructor. Next base: position 18,942 of record WNWK01021559.1, read on the forward strand.
TTAGTAATTTACATTATTCCTTATGGGAATAAATTTGTTCGGTAATGGCACTTGAACAGCCTCCTGGATCGAATTATGGCAAAACTCGGGGTACCACTGTATATACAGTGGAACCTTGGTTTTTGTTTGCCTCTGTTTTCGTCGATTTCGGTTATCGACAACTTTTTTCGTCAAAATATTGTCTGTTTACGTTCATTGCCTCGGATTTTGTTGGACGTATTGAACGTGTCGGATGTATCGAACGTGATTCTACGATATGTACAATACTAAAGCAGCAGGAGTCGATAAAGGCTATAGCGCCAGCCAGCGATAAAGTGTAGCAGTGTAGCAAGTAAGTTAAATGATTATGCGATAGAAAAAGAACGACATGAAACTAACTCCTCCAATGTTGTTGAAGGTATATAGGGCCACTGACAACATACACCGCCCTGCGTATCTACCACCACCTTAAACCTCTGCCAGTATATTTGTTATTTATAAATTAAAGTGTAAATATTTCTTATTTATAAATTACGTACAGTGGTACCTCGAGTTATGATATTTTTTCGTTCGAGAATGCTGTTCAAGTGCCATTACCAAACGAATTTATCCCCATAAGGAATAATGTAAAATAGACTAGTCCTTTTACACCCCCAAAAATATACTTACAAAAGCATTTAAAAAAATAAACTTACATAAAAGGGCGATTTTGGGGACCATCGTAACTCGAGGTACCACTGTACATTGTTTCAGTGTGACTAGTGGTGTTTCAGTGTGACTAGTGGTGGTGGCGGCTGCCGCCGCACCACCACCACTATATGGCTTATGCTATCAGTGGCCCTGATAAACCCAACAACAACAACACCACCACCACCACCCCTAGTCATGTTTCTATGTTATTAATATTGTTTATTATGTCATATTAGATGAATTGAGATAGATAAATAAGCCGTAGAGTTGATATTAGTGTCATATTGAAGCATTTTGTCCTATCTCCAAACAATAAACTCGCCTCCCTCTCCCCTCCTTGCCGTTTTCCATACGCCAACAAGAGTCTTCAGTAAAGTTAAAAGTGATTTAAATGTTCATTTATCCATTTCATTAGTGCTTTATATTTATTTCTCATTGTTTTCTGTATGTAAAACTATAGTTATTCTCTATAAAATGTATTTTTTGTTAATACTTTTGGGTGTCTGGAACGGATTAATTGGATTTACGTACATTATTTCTTATGGGAAATATTGCTCTGGTTTTCGTCGAATTTGGTTTTCATCAGACTCTCTGGAATGGATTAATGACGAAAACCGAGGTTCCACTGTATATATATATACAGTGGACCCTCGGTTTTCGTTCACCTCCAAACCCGAACAATTATGTAAATGTATTTTTGCAAGAGCTTTTGTAAGTGTATTTTTGGGGTTCTGAAATAACTAATTAATTTACATTTGTCCTTATGGGAACAAATTCGTTTGGTAATGGCACTCAAACAGCATTCTGGAATGAATTTTCAACGAAAACCGAGGGTCCACTGTATATATATAGTATGGGTACAGTGGTACCTCGACTTACGAGCACCTCCCAACTCGAACAATTATGTAAGTGTATTTCTGTAAATGCTTTTGTAAGTGTAATTTTTGGGGGTCTGAAATATTAATCTAATTTACATTATTCCTTATGAGAACAAATTCGTTTGATATCGGCACTCAACCAGCATTCTGAAACGAATTAAGCTCGTAAGTCGAGGTACGACTGTATATATATACAGTGGACCCCCGAATAATGAACACCCCGGAAATCGTACAATTATGTAAGTATAATATTGTAAGTGCTTGTGGAAGTGTATTTTTGGGGGTCTGAAATAGACTAACCTACGTGACACTATTCCTTAAGGGAGTAAATTCGTTCGGTAATGGCACTTGAGCAGGCTTCTGGAATGAAGTTTTTACGTTACTCGGGGGTCCACTATATATGTATACAGTGGACCCCCGGAAATCGGCCATAATTCATTCCAGAATGTTGTTTGAGTGGCATTACCAAACAAATTTATTCCCATAAGGACAAATGTAAATTAGCTTAGTCGTTTCAGACCCCCAAAAATACACTTACAAAAATACACTTACATAATTGTTCGAGTTGGGAGGTGGCCAATTTCTGGGGGTCCACTGTATATATATATACGTACAGTGGACCCCCGGTTTACATACTGCTCAAAACTCGACCCATTATGTAAGTGTATTTTTGTAAGTGCTTTTGTAAGTGTATTTTTGGGGGTCTAAAAGGACTAATCTAATTTACATTATTCCTTATGGGAATAAATTCGTTCAGTAACGGCACTCGAACAGCATTCTGGAACAAATTATGGCCGTTAACCGGGGGTCCACTGTATATACAGTGGACCCTCGGTTTTCATTCACCTCCAAACTCGAGCAATTATGTAAATGTAGTATTTTTGTAAGAGCTTTTGAAAGTGTATTTTTGGGGTTCTGAAATGACTAATCTAATTTACATTTGTCCTTATGGGAACAAATTCGTTCGGTAATGGCACTCAAACAGCATTCTGGAATGAATTTTCAACAAAAACCGAGGGTCCACTGTATATATATTTATTTATTTATTTTTAGCCGGACTTGAGTCCTGGAAATGGGAAGTACAATGCCTGCACGTTAAAGGAGGGGTCTGGGATAGTGACAGTTTGGAGGGACTATTCTAAACTGTCGTATCTGAGCGCCTCTGCAAAGACAGTGATTATGTATGAGTGAGGTGAAAGTTGAATGATGATGAAAGTATTTTCTTTTTGTGGATTTTCTTTGTTTTTTGGGTCACCCTGCCTCGGTGGGAGACGGCCGACTTGTTGAAAAAAAAATATATATAGTATACAGTGGACCCCCGCCTAACGAGCACCCCAGAAATCGTACAATTATGTAAGTATAATATTGTAAGTGCTTGTGGAAGTGTATTTTTGGGGGTCTGAAATAGACTAACCTACGTGACATTATTTCTTACGAAGTAAATTCGTTCGGTAATGGCACTTGAGCAGGCTTCTGGAAAGAATTTTGCTCGTTAGGCGGGGTCCACTGTATTTATATATATATATATATATATATATATATATATATATATATATATATATATATATATATATATATATATATATATATATATATATATATATATATATATACATATATATATACAGTGGTACCCCGGTTTACGATATTTTTCATTCCAGAATGCTGTTCAAGTGCCATTACCAAACGAATTTATCTCCTTAAGAAAAGTTGTAAAATAGACTAGTCCTTTTAGACCCCAAAATTACACTTACAAAAGCATTTAAAAATAAACTTACATAAAAGGGTGAGTTTGGGGACCATCGTAAACCGGGTACCACTGTATATATATATATATATATATATATACACATATACAGTGGTACCTCGAGTTACGATATTTTTCGTTCGAGAATGCTGTTCAAGTGCCATTACCAACAATTTATCCCCATAAGGAATAATGTAAAATAGACTAGTCCTTTTACACCCCAAAAATATACCTACAAAAGCATTTAAAAAATAAACTTAAATAAAGGGCGATTTTGGGGACCATCGTAACTCGAGGTACCACTGTATATACAGTGGTACCTCGACTTACGATGGTCCCCAAAATCGCCCTTTATGTAAGTTTATTTTTAAATGCTTTGTAGGTATATTTTGGGGGTGTAAAGGACTAGTCTATTTTACATTATTCCTTATGGGGATAAATCGTTTGTAATGGCACTTGAACAGCATTCTCGAACGAAAAATATCGTAACTCAGTACCACTGTATATATATATATATATATATATATATATATATATATATATATATATATATATATATGTATGTATGTATGTATGTATGTATGTATGTATGTATGTATATATATATATATATATATATATATATATATATATATATATACATACATATATATATACATACATATATATATATATATATATATATATATATATATATTTATATATATATATACATATATATATATAGCAGGTAGTAGGTTGGTAGACAGCAACCACCCAGGGAGGTACTACCGTCCTGCCAGGTGACTGTGAAACAGAAACCTGAAACTGTTTTACATGATGGTAGGATTGCTGGTGTCTTTTTTGTCTCATAAACACGTTGGATAACAGGTATATCTAGCTACTTCTACTTACACTTTAGGTCACACTACACTGGCATACACATGCATATATATACATACACACATCTAGGTTTTTCTTCTTTTTCTTAATAGCTCTTGTTCTTTTTATTTTCTCTATTGTCCATGGGGAAGTGGAAAAGAATCTTTCCTCCGTAAGCAATGCGTGTCGTATGAGGCGACTAAGATGCCGGGAGCAATGGGCTAGTAACCCCTTCTCCTGTACAAATCTACTAAAAACGAGAAGAAGAAAAACTTTATAAAACTGGGTTGTCTGAATGTGCGTGGATGTAGTGCGGATGATAAGAAAGAGATGATTGCCAATGTTATGAATGAAAAGAAGTTGGATGTCCTGGCCCTAAGCGAAACAAAGCTGAAGGGGGTAGGCGAGTTTCAGTGGGGAGAAATAAATGGGATTAAGTCAGGAGTATCTGAGAGAGTTAGAGCTAAGGAAGGGGTAGCAATAATGTTGAAGGATCAGTTATGGAAGGAAAAGAGGGAATATGAATGTGTAAATTCAAGGATTATGTGGATTAAAATAAGGGTCGGATGCGAAAAGTGGGTCATAATAAGCATGTATGCACCTGGAGAAGAGAGGAGTGTAGAGGAGAGAGAGAGATTTTGGGAGATGTTAAGCGAATGTATAGGAACTTTTGAACCAAATGAGAGAGTAATTGTGGTAGGGGACCTAAATGCTAAAGTGGGAGAAACATGCAGAGAGGGTGTAGTAGGTAAGTTTGGGGTGCCAGGTGTAAATGATAATGGGAGCCCTTTGATTGAACTTTGTATAGAAAGGGGTTTAGTTATAGGTAATACATATTTTAAGAAAAAGAGGATAAATAAGTATACAAGATATGATGTAGGGCGTAATGATTGTAGTTTGTTGGACTATGTATTGGTAGATAAAAGACTGTTGAGTAGACTTCAGGATGTACATGTTTATAGAGGGGCCACAGATATATCAGATCACTTTTTAGTTATAGCTACAGTGGGAGTAAAAGGTAGATGGGATACAAGGAAAATAGAATCAGTAAGTAAGGAAGAGGTGAAGGTTTATAAACTAAAGAGGAGGCAGTTAGGGTAAGATATAAACAACTATTGGAGGATAGATGGGCTAGTGAGAGTGTAGGCAATGGGGTTGAAAATGTATGGGATAGATTTAAAAATGTAGTGTTAGAGTGTTCAGCAGAAGTTTGTGGTTACAGGCGAGTGGGTGCGGGAGGGAAGAGGAGCGATTGGTGGAATGATGATGTAAAGAGAGTAGTAAGGGAGAAAAAGTTAGCATATGAGAGGTTTTTACAAAGTAGAAGTGATGCAAGGAGGGAAGAGTATATGGAGAGAAAAAGAGAGGTTAAAAGAGTGGTGAAGCAATGTAAAAAGAGAGCAGATGAGAGAGTGGGTGAGATGTTATCAGCAAATTTTGTTGAAAATAAGAAAAAGTTTTGGAATGAGATTAATAAGTTGAAGAAGCCTAGAGAACAAATGGATTTGACAGTTAAAAATAGGAGAGGAGAGTTATTAAATGGAGAGTTAGAGGTATCGGGAAGATGGAGAGAATATTTTGAGGAGTTGTTAAATGTTGATGAAGACAGGGAAGCTGTGATTTCGTGTGTAGGGCAAGGAGGAATAACATCTTGTAGGAGTGTGGAAGAGCCAGTTGTGAGTGTAGGGAAGTTCGTGAGGCAGTGGGTAGAATGAAAGGGGTAAGGCAGCTGGGATTGATGGGATAAAGATAGAAATGTTAAAAGCAGGTGGGGATATAGTTTTGGAGTGGTTGTGCTATTATTTAATAAATGTATGGAAGAGGGTAAGGTACCTAGGGATTGGCAGAGAGCGTGTATTGTTCCTTTGTATAAAGGCAAAGGGGACAAAAGAGAGTGCAAAAATTATAGGGGAATAAGTCTGTTGAGTGTACCTGGTAAAGTGTATGGTAGAGTTATTATTGAAAGAATTAAGAGTAAGACAGAAAGTAGAATAGCAGATGAACAAGGGGCTTTAGGAAAGGTAGGGGGTGTGTAGACCAAGTGTTTACAGTGAAACATATAGGTGAACAGTATTTGGATAAGGGTAAAGATGTTTTTGTGGCATTTATGGATTTGGAAAAGGCGTATGATAGGGTAGATAGGGGGCAATGTGGCAGATGTTGCAGGTGTATGGAATAGGAGGAAGGTTACTGAAAGCAGTAAGAGTTTTTATGAGGATAGTGAGGCTCAGGTTAGAGTGTGTAGGAGGGAAGGGACTATTTCCCAGTAAAAGTGGGCCTTAGACAAGGATGTGTGATGTCACCGTGGTTGTTCAATATATTTATAGATGGGGTTGTAAGAGAAGTGAATGCGAGGGTCTTGGCAAGAGGTGTTGGGCTAAAAGATAAGAAGCAAATACAAAGTGGGAGTTGTCACAGTTGCTTTTGCTGATGACACTGTGCTTTTGGGAGATTCTGAAGAGAAGTTGCAGAGGTTGGTGGATGAATTTGGTAGGGTGTGTAAAAGAAGAAAATTGAAAGTGAATATAGGAAAGAGTAAGGTGATGAGGATAACAAAAAGAATAGGTGACGAAAGATTGGATATCAGATTGGAGGGAGAGAGTATGGAGGAGGTGAATGTATTCAGATATTTGGGAGTGGACATGTCGGCGGATGGGTCTATGAAGGATGAAGTGAATCATAGAATTGATGAGGGGAAAAGGGTGAGTGGAGCACTTCGAGTCTGTGGAGACAAAGAACCTTGTCTATGGAAGTAAGAGGGAATGTATGAGAGTATAGTTATACCAACGCTCTTATATGGGTGTGAAGCATGGGTGATGAATGTTGCAACGAGGAGAAGGCTGGAGGCAGTGGAAATGTCATGTCTGAGGTCAATGTGTGGTGTGAATATAATGCAGAGAATTCGGAGTTTGGAAATTAGGAGGAGTGCGGGATTACCAAAACGATTGTCCAGAGAGCTGAGGAGGGGTTGTTGAGGTGGTTTGGACATGTAGAGAGAATGGAATGAGACAGAGTGACTTCGAGAGTGTATAAATCTGTAGTGGAGGGAAGGCGGGGTAGGGGTCGGCCTAGGAAAGGGTGGAGGGAGGGGTAAAGGAAGTTTTGTGTGCGAGGGCTTGGACTTCCAGCAAGCATGTGTGAGCGTATTTGATAGGAGTGAATGGAGGCATATGGTTTTAATACTGACGTGCTGTTGGAGTGTGAGCAAAGTAACATTTATGAAGGGATTCAGGAAACCGGCAGGCCGGACTTGAGTTCTGGAGATGGGAAGTACAGTGCCGGCACTCTGAAGGAGGAGTGTTAATGTTGCAGTTTTATAACTGTAGTGTAAAGCACCCCTCTGGCAAGACAGTGATGGAGTGAATGATGATGAAAGTTTTTCTTTTTCGGGCCACCCTGCCTTGGTGGGAATCGGCCGATGTGTTAATAATAATAAAAATATATATATGCTTTTGGGAGATTCTGAAGAGAAGCTGCAGAGGTTGGTGGATGAATTTGGTAGGGTGTGTAAAAGAAGAAAATTGAAAGTGAATATAGGAAAGAGTAAGGTGATGAGAATAACAAAAAGAATAGGTGACGAAAGATTGGATATCAGATTGGAGGGAGAGAGTATGGAGGTGGTGAATGTATTCAGATATTTGGGAGTGGACATGTCGGCGGATGGGTCTATGAAGGATGAGGTGAATCATAGAATTGATGAGGGGAAAAGGGTGAGTGGAGCACTTCGGAGTCTGTGGAGACAAAGAACCTTGTCCATGGAAGTAAAGAGGGGAATGTATGAGAGTATAGTTATACCAACGCTCTTATATGGGTGTGAAGCATGGGTGATGAATGTTGCAACGAGGAGAAGGCTGGAGGCAGTGGAGATGTCATGTCTGAGGTCAATGTGTGGTGTGAATATAATGCAGAGAATTCGGAGTTTGGAAATTAGGAGGAGGTGCAGGATTACCAAAACGATTGTCCAGAGAGCTGAGGAGGGGTTGTTGAGGTGGTTTGGACATGTAGAGAGAATGGAACGAGACAGAGTGACTTCGAGAGTGTATAAATCTGTAGTGGAGGGAAGGCGGGGTAGGGGTCGGCCTAGGAAAGGTTGGAGGGAGGGGTAAAGGAAGTTTTGTGTGCGAGGGCTTGGATTTCCAGCAAGCATGTGTGAGCGTATTTGATAGGAGTGAATGGAGGCATATGGTTTTAATACTTGACGTGCTGTTGGAGTGTGAGCAAAGTAACATTTATGAAGGGATTCAGGAAACCGGCAGGCCGGACTTGAGTTCTGGAGATGGGAAGTACAGTGCCGGCACTCTGAAGGAGGGGTGTAAATGTTGCAGTTTTATAACTGTAGTGTAAAGCACCCTTCTGGCAAGACAGTGATGGAGTGAATGATGATGAAAGTTTTTCTTTTCGGGCCACCCTGCCTTGGTGGGAATCGGCCGATGTGTTAATAAATAAAAAAATATATAATATATATATATATATATATATATATATATATATATATACAGTGGTACCTCGACTTACGATGGTCCCCAAACTCACCCTTTTATGTAAGTTTATTTTTAAATGCTTTTGTAAGTGTAATTTTGGGGTCTAAAAGGACTAGTCTATTTTACAACATTTCTTAAGGAGATAAATTCGTTTGGTAATGGCACTTGAACAGCATTCTGGAATGAAAAAATATCGTAAGTCGAGGTACCACTGTATATATATATATATACATATATACACATATATACACAGTGGACCCCCGAGTTACGAACACCCCGGAAATCGTACAATTTTGTAAGTATAATATTGTAAGTGCTTTTGTAAATGTATTTTTGGAGGTCTGAAATGGACTAACCTACTTGACATTACAGTATTTCTTAAGGGAGTAAATTCGTTCAGTAATGGCACTTGAGCAGGCTTCTGGAATGAATTTTGTTTGTTACTCGGGGGTCCACTGTATATATATATAGGTAACTAATCTGTTGAGAGGTGAGCACTAGCAAGTTACCTTCAGTAATGTATTAGGTGTGCACTGTTGAGAAGCAAATAATTACCCATGGTGATAAATAATGTTGATCACTAATCTGTTGAAAAGTGAATACAGTAGTGCACAGTGATGAATGGGATGAATCACTAATCTGTTGAGAAATGAATACAGTGGCTACCCATGGTGATGGATAGGGTGAGTCACTGGTTATAGTGCTTTATTTGTGGTAGTATAATATTGTGTCTGCTCCTATTCAGGTTTGACAATCAAATCTTAATTTTATTATATGTAATGAGAAAGATGTGACGATGTACCTGTTTTCCCAATTTCTTGTTTTGCTCTCTGATTATTTGCTTACCTTTGAAAAATGTGTTTAGGCACTCCTTTGTTAGGTCTGTTTATTGCAGAAGTTAAAATCAATAAAATTATTTAAGCAGTAAATATGCCATGACAATTTCTTTTAGGGGGAGTTAACTTTTCAACTGTGGACTTAATTTATGAAAGTGTAGGACTTTTGTTAGTGCTTTTTCACAAACTGACTTGTTTAATATTTACAGACTTGCGCCTCTCCCCTGAAGTTTATAACCAACTTAGGGTATTACAGAAGAAGGCTAAGGAGCTGAGAACGGATGTCAGAAATCTTAGAAAAACGTCTCAAGCTAATGCACTTACTATGAAAGAAATTCTCCGAGATACTGTCACTAAGATAACGTAAGTTAAAGCTTTTAAATTTTTCTTAATTAGCATATTTAATATTTTTCATCTCTGGTAAAGGTAAATAAATAAAAATACATAGAGAAAATAAAATAGAAAATTCTTGAATAGTATACATTTTGATCTTAGAGTGAATTCATGTTTTTCTTGAGAAACCCTGACTCAGTTAGCGGTCAGTGAATGACTCACATGGACTATATTCCACAAGAACAGTCAAGGATTGAAAATTTACTTGTGCAGAATCTGTATGAATGGAAAAAACAAAACAAGGATTGGCTTTGGGTCACTGTCGATCCTCTCCCCAGAAAATATTAGTCAAGTGCATAGTTTGCACAGTCTTAGATCAGCTTCAGTTAAAATCATTTATTTAATTGACATATTATTAGGTCATGAATCCATAACAGCTCAATAATCAAGAGCCAATCCTATACAAAATGACATAGTAGAAGACTGTTTTGTCTATAATACTACAATATCATAGGGGACTAACAGACCTGAGAACCCAGCCATGGATATTAAGTAATAGATCATCAAACATAGTTCTTCGATAGCTAAAATTATGCATATAGAACTTGCAGATCATAAGGAAGTACATTACTCACTTAATATTCTGCTGTTTTCTCTGTATGGATTTGCTTGTGCCTTTGACCAATGTTTATTACACTTTATGTGTGTGTATGTTCACGTGAAACCTATATCTTTAATCACTTCGGTGTTTCAAGGAATAGTGACCACACAATGTATTAACCCTCTCTCACTATCACTACTGGTAGTGGGGGCCATTGTGAGTTATCTCCCATCACTTGCACTGTTGTGGAGATACGTATTGGCTTGTCAGTTCTTTCTTCTTACACTATTGTGGGGACCATCACAGGTTAGTAACACCCTCCCTCCTGCATTGTTGTAGGGCACAATTACAGGTCAGCTCCACTCATAACAAAACAATATGCTGATGACAACATACTCTGCCATTTGTTTCTGTGTTGTCAAGGAATACACTATAATACACTTACAACAAGTTGTCAGGGAATACACTATAATACACTTACAGCAATACAGTTACAATGATATAATTAAAATAATACAATTACATTAATATGATTACAATAATAGTTATAATAATACTTTAGTTAAAATAATAGTAAGTACAATTTAACTAAATTATTTCCCGCTGGAGTGTTCATTATAACATCTCAGAATAAATACATATAGAGTCATTGTGTTATGACTTCACTGAGACACAAGAAGGTTGGTGACATCACATGCCAGCAGAAACATGAGTGTCAAAATAATCTACTTCCTTCCTTCCTTCCTTCCTCCCTCACTCCCTCCCTTCCTCCAGAACATTACTACATAAAATGGTACATACCTTTCTTCCTACATTCACTTTGAAAATTAGGATTTTAGGATCAGTTAATATAATTTTCATTAAATATGGGATTTTTTTTAATACACTGGCCATCTCCCACCGAGGTAGGGTGACCCGAGAAAAGAAGAAACACTTTCACCATCACTCACTCTTATCATTGTTTTGCCAGAGATGTGCCAGTACAGTAGGGCCCCACTCATATGGCTGGTTAGGTTCTAGGCTACCGCCACAAAGCAGACATCGCCGAAAAGCGGAACGCCATTTTTTTCCATTTATAAATGCATATAAATGCCAGATAAGTTTACACTAACATATATTAACTCTTTCGGGGTCGGTGCCGTACTAGTACGTTTTACGAGCAGGGGTTGGTGCCGTACTAGTACGCGTAAATTCTAGTGGCCTCAAATTAAGCGGGAAATGGCTGGTAGGCCTACATATGAAAGAATGGGTCTATGTGATCAGTGTGCGCAGTATAAAAAAAATCCTGCAGCACACACTGCATAATGAGAAAAAAAAAACTCTGACCGTTTTTTTTTGTTTAAAACAGCGACTTTGCAGTCTATTTTCGTATGGTATTTATTGATGTATTCTCGTTTTCTTGGTCTCATTCGATAGAATGGAAGATATATTACAGAAATAGAGATTATTTTGATTGGTTTGACAATGACAAGTACCTTGAAATTAAGCTCAAAGTAGCGAAAATGTTCGATTTTTGACGATGTTCAAGAGTAAACAAATCACACCATGCGTCCAATACACATCAGCTGGCGAGTCTAATATCCATGCACAAGTGCTCTGATATTATTTATACCATTTTTACAATGATGCAGTTGTATACATAACAGTAAATCTTCTATTTTTTGTGAAAATAAAAATTCAAAATGAAAAGCAAAAGTAATGTAAGAGGGGCCTGGAGACGTAACTAATGAACAGAGAAGATGTTATTTTAGTGTCAGGAATGTCTGCCTTGTTTATTCTGGACCCTATTTTGAAATTGGCATTGTTTGAAATTTGTGTGAAATTTGCCAAATTGCCATTTTCTGACCACTATTTTGGGTAGTTGAAATTGGTAAATAGGCGGTTTCTTGTACTCAATCGATAGAAGAAATGGAGTTCTAGCGAAATAGCTATAATTTTAGTAGACTGAAGCACTGGAATTTGCCGAAAATAGGGCTCAAAGTGGGCGTAATCGCCGATGCGTAAATGTCATCGATACCGCTTACTTCGCAAAAGCATAATTCCGTTAGTTTTCGATCAAATTTCATCATTTTGGTGGTGTTATGATCGGCAAAAGATTCTCTATCATTTCATAAGAATTTTTTTTTTTTTCCAAAAACAATTCCACCCTGAGAACATGTTTCCGAGAAGGCCTGTCGACCCCCAAAGGGTTAAGTTAGCAATAGAACTAGGCATTAAAAAAAAAAGTAAAATACACACACAGTACACTCATTATTTACCTCAAAATATTTGTAGTCTTAATGTAGGGCAAAAGGTGAGTAGTATTTATTGTAAGAAGTCAGGTGTGGTAGCCCTCCTGGCCACCCCACCCACACATAATATACTATGATGCTTAAAGCTCACTAGAGTGATACAATGCATATACAGTACACTCATTACTTACCTTAAAATATTTGTAGTCTTAATGGTCTTAATGTAGGGTGAGAGGTGAAAAGTATTTATTTGAAGAAAGTCGTTTGGGAGGTAGGATAGCCCGCCTGGCCACCCCACCCGCTATGTAAACAAATGAATGAAGCATCTGGTTATGGTTGATACACGTTCATACAAATACCTTACATTGTGTACAAGTTGTCTCCACAGTGGTACAGTAGAATAAATAAAGACCAACACTCCCATTCTCATACAACACCATTTTTAGAGTGAATGATGATATTATTATTATTATTATTATTATTATAATTATAATAAAAAAGAAGTGTTAAACCCACAAGGGTCGTGAATAGCTGTAGATAGAGTGAAGGCATACAAAAGGAATATTTTTCTACAGTTAAGTAACTGGTGTTTGACTAGAGAAAATGTAATTCTTCCGACAATCCTGCAAACCGCTTTGTAAACAAATCTCATATTTATGTCAGTTTTTATACTGTGGGTGTATCATGTTTATATGTTACATAGTGTGTTTATTACATAATTTTGAAAAAAATTTCATAGATGGGTTAATGGAAATGTCTATATTAACGTAATATATGACATTTAATGCGCCCAAGAGATTATGTGGCATCAAGAGACTCTTAGTGATTTTAGTGTGTACCTGCACTCCAGCACAGTGTATAAGTATATTTAGGTACAGGTACACATATGTATAATTATCAGAATACAGTGGACCCTCGCTATTCGAACACTCCAAAACTCACCCTCATTCCAGAATGCTGTTCAAGTGCTGTTACCAAACAAATTTATTCCCATAAGGAATGATATAAATTAGATTAGTCCATTTCAGACCCCCAAAAATACACTTATAAAAGCACTTACAATAATAAACTTACATAGAAGGGTGAGTTTTGGAGTGTTTGAATAGCGAGGGTCCACTGTACGTACATATAAAATATGCAATAACTTTAAAACACTTGAAATTTTCAAAAATTTTCGGACATAATAGAGAGATGTGCTCATGGAGAATGTAAACAAACTGGGTGGCACTCTCCGTATTAGAAAGACTGCTCGCCGTATAGCAAGTTTTGGTCATAATTAGAAATCGCTGTATTAGCGGAATGCCGTAAGGCTGTAGCTGCTGAACCTTTAATTTAATACAACACGAACACCATTACCAAAGCTAAGATCTTCCCTACCATCTCTATGACCATCATGATCAACACTCTCCCTATGTGTTAAGAATCACACCAGTTAATTACAAAATTTACTCCTAAGACTTTTGAAATTGGTATGAGGCGAAACGCCGTAAAGCGGAGCCCTACTGTACTACAGTTCAGATGCCCTTCCAAACTACAAATATTCCCATCTGTCCTTCAAAGTGCAGGCACTGTACTTCTTCACCTCCAGGACTCAAGTCTGGCTAACTGGTTTCCCTGAATCCCTTCATAGATGTTACTTTGCTCACACTACAACAGCATGTCAAGTAATCAAAACATTTACCTCCACTCACTTCTATCACACACACACACACATATGGAAGCTATTGGTGATCAGCGAGGGAATGGAGAAGAGGATAGCTGAGGAGAGTAGAAAATGGGTAATGCAAGCCAAAAAAGCGGAAGCCAGGATCCAGACCCTAGAAGAGAAGCTGCAGGGACTGACACAGAATAGAGACAACAGTACCTGGCAGGAAACAACGCTTGGGGCTTGTGCACCAGGCACAGCCAAAGGGAATGAGGAGAAAGGAGGAGAACTCGGTCACGCACAGGCACTGGCAGGCACACATGGGGCCCGAAGCAAGAGCAGCAGGATAACAATACGAGAGGATATAGAAGAAGCAGCCAGGGTCACGAAGAGCACCACAGGATCAACGAATGGGAGCGCAGAAACAACATATGAGAGGGTAGACAAAACAGCAGACACGCTAAACATGGAGACCCCAACAACACACTGCAGCGGACAGGGACGTAAGAGCAGACCGGACACACAAAGGAACACGGGATTACATTCATGACAGCACCGGGAGAGGATTATGCACCTTTGACAAGGCAATGGGAGACACAGTGGAGGAGGAAAGGAAGAAGTCGATGTTCATCTATGATAGAGACAACAGTACCTGGCAGGAAACAACGCTTGGGGCTTGTGCACCAGGCACAGCCAAAG
>WNWK01021560.1:0-2500 GCA_009830355.1 Cherax destructor
AACTTACAACACCATAAACTTACGAACACCATAAACTTACGAACACCATAAACTTACGACACCATAAACTTACATACACTATAAACTTACATACACTATAAACTTACATACACTATAAACTTACATACACTATAAACTTACATACACTATAAACTTACATACACTATAAACTTACGACACTATAAACTTACTATACACTATAAAATTACCTACACTATAAACTTACGTACACCATAAACTTATATACACTATAAAATTACCTACACTATAAACTTACGTACACCATAAACTTACGTACACCATAAACTTATATACACTATAAAATTACCTACACTATAAACTTACGTACACCATAAACTTACGTACACCATAAACTTATATACACTATAAAATTACCTACACTATAAACTTACGTACACCATAAACTTACGTACACCATAAACTTATACACTATAAAATTACCTACACTATAAACTTACGTACACCATAAACTTATGTACACTATAAACTTATTACACATAAACTTACGACACCATAAACTTATGTACACATAAACATACGTACACCATAAACTTATATACACTATAAAATTACCTACACTATAAACTTACGTACACCATAAACTTACGTACGCCATAAACTTATGTACACTATAAACTTACGTACACCATAAACTTATGAACACCATAAACTTATGTACACTATAAACTTACGTACACCATAAACTTATATACACTATAAAATTACCTACACTATAAACTTACGTACACTATAAACTTACGTACACCATAAACTTATGTACACTATAAACTTACGTACACCATAAACTTATGAACACCATAAACTTATGTACACTATAAACTTACGTACACCATAAACTTATATACACTATAAAATTACCTACACTATAAACTTACGTACACCATAAACTTACGTACGCCATAAACTTATGTACACTATAAAATTACCTACACTATAAACTTACGTACACTATAAACTTACAAACAATATAAACTTACGAACATCATAAAATAACGAACAATATACACACAAACGAACCTATAAAAGAATCGACAAACAAAAAAACAAATTTGAAACTAAGGGGGATGATACATTTAGCGGCCATGTTGGACGGCTCAGCTGCCACAAGTCGCTAGACAAACATCATCAACTTAGTTATTTCTTTCCTAAACACACAAACAGAGGCTAACCCTCACTAACATAAACACTCAATGCTTACTTTATTAACGATTTTAGTGATTAAAATATTTTTGAGTGATGGTGAACAGGTTGAGTACAACCCTAATGACCCCTCGTGCAGTTGATAGGCTTCAAACTTAACGCACCAATCAACTCTAGTCAAATCTTACATGGAAATCATTGCTGTCTCTCTCTCTCTCTCTCTCTCTCTCTATATATATATATATATATATATATATATATATATATATATATATATATATATATATATATATATATATATATATATCGTGCAAAATAGGTAAAACTTGCAATTTTTCCTTAATTAGGAACGCTCTTTTTGCCGAATAAGGCAAGCAAAAATTTGTGTATGCAATAATTTCGCAAAAATTATTCTGAACCTAACAAAAAAATCAATTTCATTGTGTGTGTTTATTATTAAATTATTGTAAGCTTAGCTATAATATATTTAGTTGCATTAGGCTAAATTAAATTGCGCTTGTTATAATAAGGTTAGGCAAGTTTTCTAAGGTTCTTTTGGTACAAAATTATTAATTTATATATTAACATAAATGAAAAATATATCTTTAAACGTATAAGAGAAAATTTTAGAAAGGCCTTAATTTTAAATGAGTTCTTGCTAATTAACCAGTTTTACCTATTCGGCACGATATATACATATATACATATATATATATATATATATATATATATATATTTATATATATATATATATATATATATATATATATATATATATATTTATTTATTTATTTATTTATTTATTTATTTATTATTAACACATCGGCCTTCTCCCACCAAGGCAGGGTGGCCTGAAAAAGAAAAACTATCATCATCATTCACTCCATCTCTGTCTTGCCAGAGGGGTGCTTCACACTACAGTTATAAAACTGCAACATTAACACCCCTCCTTCAGAGAGCAGACACTGTATTTCCCACCTCCAGGACTCAAGTCCGGCCTGCCGGTTTCCTTGACTTCCTTCATAAATGTTACCTTGCTCACACTCCAACAGCACGTCAAGTCCTATAAACCATTTGTCTCCATTCGCTCCTAACATGCTCACACATGCTTGCTGGAAGTCCAAGCCCCTTGCACACAAAAACTCCTTTACCCCTCCTCCAACCTTTCCTAGGCCGATCCCTACCCCGCCTTCACTTCACTACAGATTTATACACTGGAAATCATTCTTGTTCCAACTTCTCTACATATCCGAACCACCTCAACAACCCCTCCTCAGCTCTCTGGATAATAGTTTTGGTAATCCCGCACCTACTCCTA
>WNWK01021560.1:5000-33918 GCA_009830355.1 Cherax destructor
AAATCATTAAGATATTTTACTTGTCTAATGTATCATTAAATTCTTCCCAAATTTTATTAATAATAAATGAATCCAATTTATATAAACCAAAAGAAGTATTCATATTATTTTCAAAACTGCTTTTTATGAAACATGATTCTATTATATTCCTGTCGACCATGGACTTGCTTGAGTGATTCTCGTGTGCTAGTTTGGTACTAGTCCCTCGAGAATTTTCCATGTGTATATAATAATGTATCTCTTCCGCCTGCGTTCTAGAGAGTACAGGTTTAGGAACTTCAAGCGTTCCCAGTAGTTGAGGTGGTTTATCGCACTTATGTGTGCGGTGAAGGTTCTCTGCACATTTTCAAGGTCAGCAATTTCACCTGCCTTGAAAGGTGCAGTTAGTGTGCAGCAATATTCCAGCCTAGATAGAACAAGCGATCTGTAAAGTGTCAACATGTGCTTGGCATCCCTGGTTTTGAAGTTTCTCATTATCCATCCTGTCATTTTTCTAGCAGATGTGATTGCTACGGTGTTATGGTCCTTGAAGGTGAGATCCTCTGACATGATCACTCCCAGGTCTTTGACATTAGTTTTTCGCTCTATTGTGTGGTTGGAATTAGTTTTGTACTCCGATGAGATTTTAATTTCCTCACGTTTTCTGTATCTGAGTAATTGAAATTTCTCATCATTGAACTTCATATTGTTTTCTGCAGCCCATTTAAAGATTTGGTTTATGTCTGCTTGAAGTCTTGCAGTGTCTTCAACGGTGGACACTGTCATACAGATTCGGGTGTCATCTGCAAAGAAAGACACAGCACTGTGGCTTATATCCCTGTCTATGTCCGATATGAGGATGAGGAACAAGATGGGAGCAAGTACTGTGCCTTGTGGAACAGAGATTTTCACAGTAACTGCCTCAGACTTTACTCTGTTGACTACTACTCTTTGTGTTCTACTTGTTAGGAAATTATAGATCCATCTACCAACTTTTCCTGTTATTCCTTTATCACGCATTTTGTGTGCTATTACACCATGGCCACACTTGTCAAAGGCTTTTGCAAAGTCTGTGTATATAACATTTGCATTCTGTTTGTCTTCTAGAGCATCCAGGACCTTGTCGTAGTGGTCCAGTAGTTGGGACAGACAGGGAGAACCAACATATTTTTTGTTGAATTGGGTTGGTTGTCCCTTTTTTGGATCGTAAAAAGTATTTCTGGCTATTTTAAAGGATTTATCAATTACGTTTCTTGGGTATTTTAGATCATTAGCTATTTCATATTTTTTGGAGATTTCTTCATCTATGAACTCTGGACTATAAATACATAAAGCTCTCTAAAACATTGATGAGAAAACCGACAGTTTAACTCTGTCTTGATGTGAATAATAATTGTGTACATAGGAACAATTATTTGTAGGTTTTCTGTAAATTTTAAATTTAAAATCAATGTTACCCTTAATAATAAAAACATCTAGGAAGGGCAATGAGTTATTTACTTCGAATTCAACAGTAAAATTTATAGAATGAGCTAAGCTATTTAATTTAGCAAGGAAATGGTTTATGTCTACATTCTTAGGCATAAAGCACAAAATATCATCAACATATCTATACCACTTAGCTCTATTGGGAAGGATTGTGTTAAGCAATCTTGTTTCAAAAAATTCCATATATAAATTACTAAGAACAGGTGAAAGAGGATTTCCCATTGCCATACAAAACTTCTGAGTGTAAAACTCATCATTAAATACAAATTTTGCATCAACAATACAAAGTTTAATAAGTTTAATTATAGTATCAACTGGCAATGGTAAATCGTAATTAACCAGTTCTTCAGATAAGAAACTTAGTAAATCATCAACTGGAACTTTTGTAAACAAGGAAGTACCTTTAATATACCTTTGAAGAGTTTCGAGAGTTTAGCTACTCTCGGAGCCCGGCCATGGGCCAGGCTCATCTGGTGCTTGCCTGGTCTACCAGGCTGTTGCTGCTGGAGGACCACTGCCCCACATATCCGTCACAGCCTGGTTGATCTGGCACCTGGTGAAGATACTTATTCAGTTTCCTCTTGAAGGCTTCTACACTTGTTCCAGCTGTGTTTCTGATATCTTCTGGTAAGATGTTGAATAGTCTGGGACCCCGGATGTTGATGTCCCCACCGCACCCCAGGGGTGCGGTGGGGACATCAAAACTAACCATATTGAAATCATTTAAATCAGTCAAGGTGCTTAATTTATCCACTAAATCTAAGTTGTTTTTAACATTAAAATTTAAATTTTTTCCAACAATTGGGCTCAAAATATCAACAAGCCATTTAGATAATTTATAAGAAACTGAACCTATAGAGCTAATAATTGGCCTAACTGGATTACCTGGTTTGTGAGTTTTTATTAATCCATACATATAAGGTGAAGATGGAGTAGTGGAAGTAAATTTTTTAATTAATTCATCTTTGCCTTTCAGTACATGTTTTATTGTTTTATTAAAATTGGTGTTAACAGTTTCTAAGGGATTCTTTCTAAGTTTAGAATAGGTTTCAGTATCATCTAGGATATTATTCATTTTATCTTGGGAATCGGTTTCTATTCTAAACTTAGAAAGAATCTGAATGACTTAAATGATTTCAATATGGTTAATTTTGATGTTGCTTTCCTGCTTACAAAAATTCCAATTGATGATTTACTAAGTAAAAAATCATAAGGCTTGGGTAGAGTATCAGGTGTGTTTCACAGAGTCGGGTGTTGTCACGCGACTGTGAGGTGTAATCTTGTTGTAGTGACGTGATTGTGAGGTGTAGTCTTGTTGTAGTGACGTGATTGTGAGGTGTAATCTTGTTGTAGTGACGTGATTGTGAGGTGTAGTCTTGACCCTTTATATGCTTTCCTGTTGATGTTTTGTCTTTTATAGTTCCTTGATAATGTGAGAAGTCACGAATGCGCCTGGAATTTCGCAATTTTTTCATAGTGGTTGTTTTGCATATTGTGATATCACCTCTTTACTTTAGTAAAGTAAAGTAAATTTTATTTCTTTGCAGATTGCAGATTACATAGGTATTGGTGATTACAATGTAAACTGAGTGCAAGGAGAGCCACTGACATGCCATGGCATTAGGGGCAGCTTAATCTAGTAACTTAAAGACTATGTACTTAATATTAGAGAAATTTATTGAGTTTATTTTAGTTAAAAAAAATTTTCAAAATTACAATATGATGAAATTTTACTGTTTAAATTATTATATGATGATATTAGATTGTTACAGGTGTTTAGATTCTCGAATGGTAATATGGAATTGAGATTATCTTAAGGAAAATAACATTGAGCATTTTTGACATTAACTTATAATATGAGTATTTAGTTTTGATTGAGTAGGGGGTAACATAATAGTAACATATTATTAAAAATTGAGATTATCATATAGGAAAGTAATACTGAGCATTTTTCAAAGTAGTTTATAGTATGATCATTTAGTTTTGGGCGAGTAGGTGGTTTTTGAGTTGAGTCTTAAATTGATTTTCAGACGTATATTATGTGTTGAGGACAATAGGCTAATCAGTAATGGTAATGTCAGCTTGTCTAAGGAAGTTGGTGAGATCACGTTCGTTTGATATAGAAAATTGCTGACCTGTTGATACTTTTCTCACTAGTATTTTCCCATCACGAGCGAAGCACTGATGGATTTTCTTCTCCAGTTTAAGTTTTCTCAGCCTAAACAGAAGGTTTTGACGTTTCCTGGTTAGGCCTAGTTGATGTATACTCCACATTTCATTGTAATTGCTGATTTAGTTAGATTCTTTTTTGTATCATATGAGTGAAGTCTGATCATTATACTAGGTTTACCTTGTTTTCCTAGCAATCGTGTTTCCTTGATTTCATTCCTTTGCACATTAACTCGTATGTGGTCTTGTAATATGTTGATAGCAGTTTCCTTGCACTGGGATTGAGTTATGTCTCTGGGAATGTGGTTGCTGTTTATTATAACTGCATCAGACAAGTTATCTTGTTCGGTTTTGTCATCTTGAAAATCAAGATATTCATCAAGTCTAGTGTGCATGTTGTTATTCCAGTCCTTGATTGCTTCTTCCACCTTCATATTCAGAGTTGTTATTTGATCTGTGTGACTGGTTATAACTGTTTGTAGAGTATTTTGTGTGTCAGTACTTCCCGATGTAATCTTCTCTTCAAGGTTTTGGATCTTGATCTCGAGGTTAGTTAACTTGGATTCATATTTCACTAGTTTTGCTTTGATGTCTTTGTTTCACCTTCAAGGGCAATGATGTATTCCCTAATAGTATCAGGAGTAGTCATACCTTGGTGCCCAGGATGGAATCCTACGAAGCTTTGATCTTATTGCATATATATATATATATATATATATATATATATATATATATATATATATATATATATATATATATATATATATATATATATATATATATATATAACAAGTCCACCAAGTAATTTCTCTATAAAACAGGTTAAAAATTCACTGAATATAACTCATAGAAAACGGGGTACTGTTTTCCTCTGGGACTATGCTATCTTTAACTAGTCTCCGTCTTGGATATTTTCTGTGTACTACGTTTACGTATACTCATTTGTTTGTAAGGGCTGAGCTGTAGCTCCTGGACCAGGCCATCTGACCATCAGTCGTCGCCCCGCTGGAATGATTCCCAAACCTGGTCTTGGTTAAAATATGCTTGTGAGGAGAGTCTTCAGCTATGGTTGGGGTGAGCGGGTCCGTAGTGACCGTGAATGTTTACCTTGTACACAGTGACCTGTGCACCACAGTCACACTATAGTCACGTACTATACAGTATATTAGACAGCCTGGGCACTATATCCTCGGCACTACAGCCGTATACAGCGCTTAATTCACCGGGTAACCACAGAAATCGTATGAACGGGTTCACTTCCGCTTTTGATTGTTGCCTCTATGGGTCTGTTTACCTGTTCGATTGTTTAGGGAGTGTTGGTAACAGTGGTAGCAGGCGCTGACAACAGTAACAGTTCGCCAGGTGTCAGCTGCAAGGAACAGTGGGTAGCTCAGCGGAGGAAGGTGTGGAAAACAAGAGAGAGACGAATGCGTGGCGAAGCACGGCAGTAACAGTCTGGGAGTCTGACATTGATGCATCAAGGTAGCTGAGGGTGGCATACCAGGAAGCAGTGTTGATGGTGCATGTGCTTACCTCCCATGTGTCTGCACCCTCACCTGTGTGTCTGCACCCTCACCTGTGTGTCTGCACCCTCACCTGTGTGTCTGCACCCTCACCTGTGTGTCTGCACCCTCACCTGTGTGTCTGCACCCTCACCTGTGTGTCTGCACCCTCACCTGTGTGTCTGCACCCTCACCTGTGTGTCTGCACCCTCACTTGTGTGTCTCCACCCTCACCTGTGTGTCTGCACCCTCACCTGTGTGTCTGCACCCTCACCTGTGTGTCTGCACCCTCACTTGTGTGTCTCCACCCTCACCTGTGTGTCTGCACCCTCACCTGTGTGTCTCCACCCTCACCTGTGTGTCTGCACCCTCACTTGTGTGTCTCCACCCTCACCTGTGTGTCTGCACCCTCACTTGTGTGTCTCCACCCTCACCTGTGTGTCTGCACCCTCACCTGTGTGTCTGCACCCTCACTTGTGTGTCTCCACCCTCACCTGTGTGTCTGCACCCTCACCTGTGTGTCTGCACCCTCACTTGTGTGTCTCCACCCTCACCTGTGTGTCTGCACCTCACCTGTGTGTCTCCACCCTCACCTGTGTGTCTGCACCCTCACTTGTGTGTCTCCACCCTCACCTGTGTGTCTGCACCCTCACCTGTGTGTCTGCACCCTCACTTGTGTGTCTCCACCCTCACCTGTGTGTCTGCACCCTCACCTGTGTGTCTCCACCCTCACCTGTGTGTCTGCACCCTCACTTGTGTGTCTCCACCTCACCTGTGTGCTGCACCCTCACTTGTGTGTCTCCACCTCACCTGTGTGTCTGCACCCTCACCTGTGTGTCTGCACCCTCACTTGTGTGTCTCCACCCTCACCTGTGTGTCTGCACCCTCACCTGTGTGTCTGCACCCTCACCTGTGTGTCTGCACCCTCACCTGTGTGTCTGCACCCTCACCTGTGTGTCTGCACCCTCACCTGTGTGTCTGCACCCTCACCTGTGTGTCTGCACCCTCACATGTGTGTCTCCACCCTCACCTGTGTGTCTGCACCTCACCTGTGTGTCTCCACCCTCACCTGTGTGTCTGCACCTCACTTGTGTGTCTGCACCCTCACCTGTGTGTCTGCACCCTCACCTGTGTGTCTGCACCCTCACCTGTGTGTCTGCACCCTCACTTGTGTGTCTGCACCCTCACTTGTGTGTCTGCACCCTCACTTGTGTGTCTCCACCCTCACCTGTGTGTCTGCACCCTCACCTGTGTGTCTGCACCTCACTTGTGTGTCTGCACCTCACCTGTGTGTCTGCACCCTCACCTGTGTGTCTGCACCCTCACCTGTGTGTCTGCACCTCACCTGTGTGTCTGCACCTCACCTGTGTGTCTGCACCGCACCTGTGTGTCTGCACTCACCTGTGTGTCTGCACCCTCACCTGTGTGTCTGCACCCTCACCTGTGTGTCTGCACCCTCACCTGTGTGTCTGCACCCTTACCTGTGTGTCTGCACCCTCACCTGTGTGTCTGCACCCTCACCTGTGTGTCTGCACCCTCACCTGTGTGTCTGCACCCTCACCTGTGTGTCTGCACCTACCTGTGTTCCAGTCTGCATGCTTTACTAAATGTCTGCTCTCCCTTTGTCTGTCTGCATTCTTTATTGCATATTTATCTTCTGGTTTGCATGTCTGCCTGCTTCCCTATCTCACTGTCTGCTGCTTCTGCTACTACTACCACTGTTACTACTACTACTACTACTGTTACTACTACTTTTACTGCTGCTACTAACACTAGTTGTGCTCATGTTACTACTTCTACTAGCACCACCACCATCACCTTGTGCTACTAGCACCACCACCATCACCACCTGGTGCTACTAGCACCACCACCATCACCACCTGGTGCTACTAGCACCACCACCATCACCTTGTGCTACTAGCACCACCACCATCACCTTGTGCTACTAGCACCACCACCATCACCTTGTGCTACTAGCACCACCACCATCACCTTGTGCTACTAGCACCACCACCATCACCTTGTGCTACTAGCACCACCACCATCACCTTGTGCTACTAGCACCACCACCATCACCACCTGGTGCTACTAGCACCACCACCATCACCACCTGGTGCTACTAGCACCACCACCATCACCACCTGGTGCTACTAGCACCACCACCATCACCACCTGGTGCTACAAGCACCACCACCATCACCACCTGGTGCTACTAGCACCACCACCATCACCACCTGGTGCTACTAGCACCATCACCATCACCACCTGGTGCTACTAGCACCACCACCATCACCACCTGGTGCTACTAGCACCACCACCATCACCACCTGGTGCTACTAGCACCACCACCATCACCACCTGGTGCTACTAGCACCACCACCATCACCACCTGGTGCTACTAGCACCACCACCATCACCACCTGGTGCTACTAGCACCACCACCATCACCACCTGGTGCTACTAGCACCACCACCATCACCACCTGGTGCTACTAGCACCACCACCATCACCACCTGGTGCTACTAGCACCACCACCATCACCACCTGGTGCTACTAGCACCACCACCATCAGCATCCTTAGCTTCGAACTATAGACCAATAAGCCTTACCCCCATAGTGGGAAAATTTATGGAATCAGTAATTGCCGAGGCAATTCGTAGCCATCTTGAAAAACATAAATTGATTAATGAATCTCAGCACGGTTTTACAAAGGGGTGTTCCTGCCTTACAAATTTACTAACTTTTTTCACTAAGGTGTTTGAGGAGGTGGATCATGGTAATGAATACGATATTGTGTATATGGACTTCAGTAAGGCTTTTGATAAAGTTCCACATCAGAGGCTATTGAGGAAAATTAAGGCACGCGGAATAGAAGAAATTTTTTCCTGGGTAGAGGCATGGTTGACAGGCAGCAGAGAGTTTGCATCAATGGGGAGAAATCAGAGTGGGGGCATGTCACGAGCGGTGTTCCACGGGGGTCAGTGTTGGGCCCTTTGTTGTTCACAATTTGTATAAACGACATTGATGAGAGAATAAATAGCGACATAAGCAAGTTTGCTGATGACACCAAACAGGTCACCTAATTCATTCTAATGAGGACATTAGAGCATTCCAGTAAGATTTGAATAGACTGATGCAGTGGTCGGATAAATGGCAATTTCAGTTTAATATAGACAAATTCAAAGTTATAAACATTGGACAGGAAAATAACCATGTCACATATAAACTAAATAATGTAGATCTTAATATTACTGCTTGCGAAAAGGATTTAGGAGTTCTGGTTAGCAGTAATCTGAAACCAAGACAACAGTGCATAAGTGTTCGCAATAGAGCTAACAGAATCCTTGGCTTCATATCAAGAAGTATAAATAATAGAAATCCTCAGGTTGTTCTTCAACTCTATATATCTTTGGTTAGGCCTCATTTAGATTATGCTGCACAGTTCTGGTCACCGTATTACAGAATGGATATAAATCCACTGGAAAACGTACAAAGGAGGATGACAAAGTTGATCCCATGTATCAGAAATCTTCCCTATGAGGATGGACTGAGGGCCTTGAATCTGCACTCTCTAGAAAGGCGTAGAATTAGGGGAGGGTATGATTGAAGTGTATAAATGGAAAACAGGAATAAATAATGGTGATGTAAATAGCGTGCTAAAAATATCTAGCCAAGACAGGACTCTCAGCAATGGCTTTAAGTTGAAAAATTTCAGATTCAGGAAGGATATAGGAAAGCACTGGTTTGGTAATAGAGTTGTGGATGAGTGGAACAAACTCCCGAGTACCGTCATAGAAGCTAAGACGTTGTGTAGTTTTAAAAATAGGTTGGATATATACATGAGTGGGTGTGAGTTGGACCTGACTAGCTTGTGCTACTAGGTCTGATGCCGTGCTCCTTAAGTGGATGTGATCTGACCTGATTAGGTGGGTCATTGGTTTAAGCCGGGAGGTGACTTGGACCTGCCTCGCAAGGGCCAATAGGCCTGCTGCAGTGTTCCTTCTTTCTTATGATCTTATGTTATCACCATCTGGTGCTACTGGCACCACCACCATCATCTGGTACTAGTAGCACCACCACCATCACACCACCTGGTGCTACTAGCACCACCACCATCATCCCCACCTGGTGCTACTAGCACCACCGCCATCACCACCTGGTGCCACTAGCACCACCTGGTACTACTAGAATCACCTGCTGCTACTAGCACCATCTGGTACTACTAGAATCACCTGCTGTTACTAGCACCACCTGTTACTACTAGCACCACCTGCTGCTACTAGCAAAACTTGGTACTACTAGCACCACCTGCTGCGACTAGCACCACCTGGTGCTAGTAGCACCACCTGGTGTTTCGCCATAAAAAAACAATTATTTCTCTACAGTCCCCTGAGAGGTCATTTCCCTCCCTTTCTCTTCCCTCCCTTCCTCTTCCATCTCTTTCTCTTCTCTCCCTTCCTCTCCCCTCCCTTCATCTTCCCTCCCTTCTTTCCTCCCTTTTTCTTCCCTCATTTCATCTTCCCTTCCTTCTTCCCTCCCTTCCTCTTCCCTGCCTTCTTCCCTTCCTTCATCTTAACTCCTTTTATCTTCCCTTCCTTCCTTCCTTCCTTCCTCTTCCCTCTCTTCTTCTTCCCTCCCTTCATCTTCCCTCCATTCTTCCCTTCCTTCCTCTTCTCTCCCTTCATCTTCCCTTCCTTATCCAAGCTCTTAAATAAGCACACACACACACACACACACACACAGGAGTCACGCCAGGAGCTATGACTCGACCCCTGCAACCACAACTAGTTGAGTACACACACACACACATCAGGAGGAATACAACAGTCAAGGACCAGGTAATCAGGCTAAGGAAGGAAGGAGGAGAGATCACAAGAAACGACCGTGAAGTGTGTGAGGAACTCAACATGAGATTCAAAGAAGTGTTCACAGAGGAGACAAGAGACCCCAGAAAGAAAGAGAGGTGGGGTACACCTTCAAGTGTTGGACACACTACATACAACCGAGGAAGAAGTGAAGAGGCTGCTAAGCGAGCTAGATACCTCAAAGGCGATGGGGCCGGATAACATCTCTCCATGGGTCCTGAGAGAGGGAGCAGAGGCGCTATGTGTACCACTAACAACAATCTTCAATCTTCTACCTGAGGTATGGAAGACAGCAAATGTAGTCCCAATTTTTAAAAAAGGAGACAGACACGAGGCATTAAAGTACAGACCAGTGTCACTGACATGTATAGTATGCAAAGTCATGGAAAAGATCATCAAGAGAAGAGTGGTGGAGCACCTAGAAAAGAATGAGCTTATCAACGACAGCGAGGGACAGTAAATCCTGTGTCACAAACCTACTGGAGTTCTATGACAGGGTGACAGCACTAAGAGAAGAAAGAGAGGGGTGGGTAGATTGCATTTTCTTGGATTGTAAAAAGGAGTTTGACACAGTTCCACACAAGAGATTAGTGCAAAAGCTGGAGGACCAGGCATGGATAACAGAGAAGGCACTGCAATGGATCAGGGAATACCTGTCAGGAAGACAACAGCAGATCATGGTACGTGGCGAGGCGTCAGAGTGGGCGCCGGTGACGAGTGGGGTGCCACAGGGGTCAGTCCTAGGACCGGTGCTGTTTCTGGTATTTGTGAACGACATGACGGAAGGAATAGACTCCAAAGTGTCGCTGTTTGCAGATGATGTGAAGTTGATGAGAAGAATTCAATCGGACGAGGACCAGGCAGAACTACAAAGGGATCTGGACAGGCTGCAGGCCTGGTCCAGCAACTGGCTCCTGGAGTTCAACCCCACCAAGTGCAAAGTCATGAAGATTTTAGAAGAACAAAGAAGACCGCAGACGGAGTACAGTCAAGGGGGCCAGAGACTACAAACCTCACTCAATGAAAAGGATCTTGGGGTGAGTATAACACCGGGCACATCTCCTGAGGCGCACATAAACCAAATAACTGCTGAAGCACACGGGCACCTAGCTAACTTGAGAACAGAACTCCATCTTAATAAGGAATCGTTCAGGACCCTGTACACTGTGTACGTTAGGCCCATACTAGAGTATGCAGCACCAGTTTGGAACCCACACCTAGCCAAGCATGTAAGGAAACCAGAGAACGTGCAAAGTTTTGCAACAAGACTAGTCCCGGAGCAAAGGGGTATGTCCTACGAGGAGAGGTTAAGGCAATCGACCTGACGACACTGGAGGACAGGAGAGATAGGGGAAATATGATAACGACATACAAAATACCAAGAATCGACAAGGTGGACAGAGACAGGATGTTCCAGAGATGGGACACAGCAACAAGGGGACACAGTTGGAAGTTGAAAACTCAGATGAATCACAGGGATGTTAGGAAGTATTTCTTCATTCACAGAGTGGTCAGGAAGTGAAATAGTTTGGGAAGTGATGTAGTGGAGGCAGGATCCATACATAGCTTTAAGAAGAGGTATGATGAAGCTCATGGAGCAGGAAGAGTGACCTAGTAGAGGCCAGCGAAGCGGCGGGGTCAGGAGCTGTGAATCGACCCCTGCACCCACAACTAGGTGAGTACACACATACCTGGACGGCTATTACCCAGGCCTCACTGTGTGTGTTTTCCGTAGATTATAAAAAAATCGTTATAATTATAATCTTAATTTTCTCTTTGTCTCTGTTTCTGTCTCTGTCTCTGTCTCTCTGTCTCTCTGTCTCTCTGTCTCTCTGTCTCTCTGTCTGTCTGTCTCTGTCTCTGTCTCTGTGTGTGTGTGTGTGTGTCTCTCTCGTCTGTATCTTCTCTGTTTTAGAGTTGTGTCTTGAGTGGCATATAGTTCATGCTCCCGAGAAACTGGTTTAGATCCACGTTGGTGGTGTCGTCTTTCAAGTGTATTCATTAAGGTCACTATTTAGCCTCAGTTGGTGTGTTCTTCTGGATTTTATATTTGCTGAATTAAATTTCAAGATACTGATAGTTGCCGCACTCAGACCAACGTACGCGCAGTCTCTAAGATTGTGCAGCCTTCGATATCTTAATAAAAAATGGTTTAAATCATAACCATAATTTTTAAAGGGGTGGACCGATAAGCCAGCAGAAGGTCTCTGTCATGTGACCAGCGATGGCTCATCATTTGACTAAGACCCACGTCAGGAAACACTTGTCCTGTTTCCTGACAAATCTTACCTAACCTTCGAAATCATTACCTTCCTAACCAGGTCCTCGTTGTTCGTAAACATGAGGTCTTCTGCGTATTTCCAAGTCTTGGCGCTTCTGCCATCTGTTGGCTTAAGTCTGGAATTTATTCCTGAGGTTAAATAAGTCTCGTGTGAGAGACTGTTGCTCCATACTAGCTCCTGGGACATACTCTCTCTTTGTTATTATATTCCTTGTTACTTTCTCACCAAGCCAGGTGTCAGGCCTGATAGGTTATCTGTCTGGGACAGTCACTAGTATGGAGACTGGTGATGGAAAAGGAACATGTAAATACGACCACTCACACAAATGCAGTAACCTCTTAAATAAAAACAAATACTTTCGGGTCCTGCAAATTTTTACCCCACAAAAATTAACATGAAGTTCAATGAGGACAAATTTCGGTTAGTCCGTTATAGAGAAACTGACGCAATAAAAAGTACAACGGAATATATGGCAAACTCCAACCAGATAAAAGAGCGAAAAACTACGAGTGATAGTGTCAGAGGATCTCACCATCAAATATCATGACAGTGTAGTTATCACAACCGCGAGGACAGTGTGGTTATCACAACAGCGAGGACAGTGTGGTTATCACAACAGCGAGGACAATGTGGTTATCACAACAGCGAAGACAGTGTGGTTATCACAACCGCGAGGACAGTGTGGTTATCACAACCGCGAGGACAGTGTGGTTATCACAACAGCGAGGACAGCGTGGTTATCACAACTGCGAGGACATTGTGGTTATCACAACCGCGAGGACAGTGTGGTTATCACAACCACGAGGACAGTGTGGTTATCACAACCGCGAGGACAGTGTGGTTATCACAACCGCGAGGACAGTGTTGTTATCACAACCACGAGGACAGTGTTGTTATCACAACCACGAGGACAGTGTTGTTATCACAACAGCGAGGACAGTGTGGTTATCACAACCGCGAGGACAGTGTTGTTATCACAACCACGAGGACAGTGTTGTTATCACAACAGCGAGGACAGTGTGGTTATCACAACCACGAGGACAGTGTTGTTATCACAACCGCGAGGACAGTGTGGTTATCACAACTGCGAGGACAGTGTTGTTATCACAACCGCGAGGACAGTGTTGTTATCACAACCACGAGGACAGTGTAGTTATCACAACAGCGAGGACAGTGTGGTTATCACAACCGCGAGGACAGTGTGGTTATCACAACAGCGAGGACAGTGTGGTTATCACAACAGCGAGGACAGTGTAGTTATCACAACAGCGAGGACAGTGTGGTTATCACAACCGCGAGGACAGTGTGATTATCACAACCGCGAGGACAGTGTGGTTATCACAACCGCGAGGACAGTGTAGTTATCACAACCGCGAGGACATTGTGGTTATCACAACAGCGAAGACATTGTGGTTATCACAACTGCGAGGACAGTGTGGTTATCACAACTGCGAGGACAGTGTGGTTATCACAACCACGAGGACAGTGTGGTTATCACAACCGCGAGGACAGTGTTGTTATCACAACCGCGAGGACAGTGTGTTTATCACAACCGCGAGGACAGTGTGGTTATCACAACCGCAAGGACAGTGTGGTTATCACAACGCGAGGACAGTGTGGTTATCACAACGCGAGGACTGTGGTTATCACAACAGCGAAGACATTGTGGTTATCACAACTGCGAGGACAGTGTGGTTATCACAACTGCGAGGACAGTGTGGTTATCACAACCACGAGGACAGTGTGGTTATCACAACCGCGAGGACAGTGTTGTTATCACAACCGCGAGGACAGTGTGTTTATCACAACCGCGAGGACAGTGTGTTTATCACAACCGCGAGGACAGTGTGGTTATCACAACCGCAAGGACAGTGTGGTTATCACAACGCGAGGACAGTGTGGTTATCACAACGCGAGGACTGTGGTTATCACAACGCGAGGACGACGACAGGATGGGTAAAGAGCACTTCAGAACAAGATATGGCAAGGCACTGATTATATTTGTTAAGTGATTTATTTTCTTTAGGTTGTAATACTACTGTACTCTAACAACCCCTTTAAAGGTAAGTGAAATTGCAGACCTAGAGAATGTACAGAGAACCTTCGCTCTATGTATAAGTTCAGTCAAGAACCTAACATACCGGGAACGTTTGAAGTCCCTCGACCTATATATCCCTTGGAATGCATGCGACAAAGACACATTATATATATCCTGAAAAATTCTAGATAGACTGTTCCCAAATCACTCCATACGAAACCAAGAAGCCTAGCAGACGGATTCAAAATACTCCCAAATAAGAACAGAGGTGCCGTGAGTAACCAAGATGCAACGTAATTTGCATAAATGCCCCCCAAAAAAAAAAAATCAACAGCCTCATTTAATACATAAGGATAAGGGGGATAACCAACAGAGCCCTAGGTGTCTTCAAGAGAGAATCTGATAAGTCCCTTAATTAAGTCAGTTCATGATCAGCCAGGTTGTGATTCGCACGTCGGACTGTGTGTGACCAGCAGGAGGCCAGCCTGGTTGATCAGGAGTCTTGGTGTGAGACTGACACTTAGTGGTGGTCACCTCTAAGAATATCCTCCAGGTATCCTGGGTATCCTTAAAGATGTGTGTTTGTGAAGACAGACTTGTGTGTGTGTGTTTTGTTTTTGTTTTTTTAACGATAACTGTGTCATTGAAGAAAGATGTACTTAAAAATAAGAATGTGTTATTTGAAGATGTGTTTTTTTAAGATGAAATGTGTATTTTAAATGCCATGTGTGTTTTAAATGGCATGTGTGTTTTAAATGGCATGTGTGTTTTAAATGACATGTGTGTTTTAAATGACATGTGTGTTTTAAATGACATGTGTGTTTTAAATGACATGTGTGTTTTAAATGACATGTGTGTTTTAAATGACATGTGTGTTTTAAATGACATGTGTGTTTTAAATGACATGTGTGTTTTAAATAACATGTGTGTTTTAAAGAACAAATGTGTGTTTTAAAGAACAAATATGTGTTTTAAAGAACAAATGTGTGTTTTAAAGAACAAATGTGTGTTTTAAAGAACAAAAGTGTGTTTTAAAGAACAAATGTGTGTTTTAAAGAACAAATGTGTGTTTTAAAGGACAGATGTTCATTTTGATGACATGGGACAGGTGTTGTGTTATATATACAAGTTTGTTGAGTGAATGAATTGTGTAAATATGAGTAGTGTATTGTGTTTGTTGTGTTTGTTCCTGCTTTTGTGTATCAGGCGGCCAGGAAGTGAGAGATCAGGGTCATCAGTCTCACAACTCTCACCTCACACACTCACAACTCTCACCTCACACACTCACAACTCTCACCTCACACACTCACAACTCTCACCTCACACACAACTCTGTTGGTTAAAAACAGAGAATTTGACATTTTCATTATAGAAATAATGAGTTTTTTCAGAATTTATATAGATTCAAGTCACGTACCTTCCAGGTGTGTGTCTGTGTGTGTATGTGTGTGTGTGTGTGTGTGTGTGTGTGTGTGTGTGTGTGTGAGCATTCCTGTAGGTATGCATCCTTGTACGTGTGCCTCCGCGTACGTGAATGTACGTGTATCTGTGCAGGCACATGTGCGTTCCCGTACGTGTGCCTGTAAGTCGTGGACACACATGCACGTACATATACGTGCGTGTACTTGCACGTACATCAGTAAGAGATCTTGACGTCCTTGTGTTCTCAGAGGAAATACCCGTGTCCTTAACACGCACCACTCAGCATACAACTGACAATGTATTCTACAACTAGTAACATTCAATATACAACATTCTGCATACAACATACAGTATACAACATTCAGCATACAACCTTCAGCACGCAGCATAAAACATACAACCTCCAGCATACAGTATTCAGTATACAACATAC
The DNA here is from genome assembly GCA_009830355.1 of Cherax destructor. Lineage (NCBI taxonomy): Eukaryota > Metazoa > Arthropoda > Malacostraca > Decapoda > Parastacidae > Cherax > Cherax destructor. Next base: position 21,179 of record WNWK01021560.1, read on the forward strand.
TGCATAGAACATACAACGTACAATTTATTCCATATATCATATAGCATATAACATACAGCATACAGTTTACTGCATACAACATACCTTGTATATGACATATACATAATACAGCATCCAACATCCAGCATGCAATTTACGGCATACATCATACAGCATTTAACATATAAAATACATCATGCAGTATACGACATGAGACACACCATACAACATTCAACATACAACAAAAATCGTACAACATGTAGCACACATAAAACATGCAGCATACAACATAAAGCATGTGACATACACCATACCTCATATTATATGCAACATACATCATACAGGATATAACGTGCAACAAATATAATACAACATACTGCATTATACAACGTACTACATACAGCCTTCTGCATACAACATAAACATAGTACAATATATAAAATATAATAGCATACAACATGCAGCATACATTCTACAACATACGGCATACATTCACCATACAACATGCAACATACATCATGCATCATACATCATTCACCATACAAGATGCAGCATATATCATACAGCATATCATATACTGCATAAGTCAGTATTCAGCATACAACATTCAGCATGCATCATACAATATACTTCACATAACATGCAACATACACGAAACAATCTTACTGCGATTTAGCTATGATATACCTATGATGAGTCTCAAGAGTTTTCCTGCTCTCGCAGCCCGGCCCTGGGCCAGGCTAACCTGGTCAACCAGGCTGTTGCTACTGGCGGCTTGTGGAGGCAGTGATCCAGTTTCCTCTTGAAGGCTTCTACATTTGTTCTAGCAGTGTTTTATATCTTCTGGTAAGATGTTGAATGATCTGGGGCCAAGGATGTTGATAAAGTGTTCCCTTCTTGTGCCCAAGACGCCTCTACCTTTCAATGGGTTTATTTTACACTACCTCCTATACCACTCACTCCAGTATGTTGTTATGGTAGTGTATAGATTTGGGACAAGGCCATCGAGTATCTTTCATGTATATATTATCAAGTATTTCTCTCTCTCTCTCTCTCTCTCTCTCTCTCTCTCTCTCTCTCTCTCTCTCCTCGCTCTAGTGAATACATTTCAAGAACTTTCAGGCGTCTGTCAGTAGTTTAATTGTTTTATTGGTTCATTGTGGTTAGTCAGTACGTTCTCTAGTTCTGACATCTCTTGTGCCATGAACGGAGCTGTGAACATCGAACAATATTCTAAACGTGAGAGCATAAGTGATTTGATGAGTGTTGTCATTGACATTATTTCTCTTGTTTTGAAAGTTCTCACTATCCATCCTGTCATTTTTTTTCTGACGTTTGCGACATTTGCCTTATTGTGTTCTCTGTATGGATGTTAGGTAGACAGTATTATATCCGACTGTTTTACACATTCCTTTCGTTGCATGAGATTGACCTCCTGTGTTGTGTGTGCTCATTTGCAGTTCTTCGTTCTTTCCATATCTGAGCAGCTGGGATTTATCACCCTTGAGCAAGATGCTATGTTTCTCTGTCCCCTGGAAGAATTATGTGTCTGCTCAGCGGCTGAGAAACAGTAAGGGCTCCAGCACCGTGCCTTGGGGTTACTACTAAACTTTGTATGTTGTAGGGTGTATGTTGTATGGTGTATGTTGTATGGTGTATGTTGTATGGTGTATGTTGTATGGTGTATGTTGTATGGTGTATGTTGTATGGTGTATGTTGTATGTTGTACTTTGCTACGGTTGAATTTTGCTCTGTTTACTACTGCACTCTGTGTTCCCTTTGTTAGAATTCTTCGTATCCGTTTTTCTACTTTTCCTGTTGCACCTGTTGACCTAATTTTATGTATTGCTGTCACGCCTTGATCACACTTGTCAAATGTCTTCCACAAGTCCACGTCCACCATCTGCGTTTTGTCCCGTCCAAATTCTCCATAATTTTGTCATAATTGTCTAGTAACTGAGATCAGCACGAGCTTTCCGCTCAACACCATACAACATACACCATACAACATACACCATACAACATACACCATACAAAATACACCATACAACATACACCATACAACATACAACATAGAAAATACACCATACAACATACACCATACAACATAGAAAATACACCATACAACATACAACATACAACATAGAAAATACACCATACAACATACACCATACAACATAAAAATCACATACACATACATACAAATACACCATACAACATACACCATACAACATAGAAAATCACAACCATACAACATACAACATAAAAGCATAAAATACACCATACAACATACACCATACAACATACCATAACATCAATACACCATACAACCATACAACATAGAAAATACACCATACAACATACACCATACAACATACACATACATACATACAACATACACCATACAACATAGAAAATACACCATACAACATACACCATACAACATACAACATAGAAAATACACCATACAACATACACCATACAACATACACACAAACATACACATACAACATACATACACACATACACATACAATACAACATACACCATACAACATACACCATACAACATACACCATACAACATAGAAAATACACCATACAACATACACCATACAACATACAACATACACCATACAACATAAATACCCATACAACATACAACATAGAAAATACACCATACAACATACACCATACAACATACACCATACAACATACACCATACAACATACAACATACAACATACAACATACACCATACAACATACACCATACAACATACACCATACAACATAGTAAATACACCATACAACATACACCATACAACATACAACCATACAACTACACCATACTACACATACACATACAACCATACAACATGAAAACACATACATACCATACAACATACCATCACATAAAACATACACACATACAACATACAAACCATACACTAACACATACACATACAACATAGAAAATACTACCATACCATACATACAACATACATCATATAACTATAACTATAATCCATACAACACCATACACTCATACAATAACATACACATACCTGATAAACATAGTACAACATACCATACACAATACAACATACACCATACAACATACACCATACAACATACACCATTACACAAATAACCTGCACTTAGGACATTGAAACTTATGACAACGTTTCGGTCCGACTTGGACCATGAACTAGCCACGCAGCATACTAGTTAACTAGTCTATGTGGCTAGTTAACTAGTCTATGTGGCTAGTTAACTAGTCTATGTGGCTAGTTAACTAGTCTATGTGGCTATTTTATTTTCCAAGTTGGACCGAAATGTCGTCATACGTTTCAGTGTCTTAAGTGCAGGTTATTTGTGTATTGTTCCAGTCAGGGTATTGTGACATTCTTATTATTTAACATACACCATACAACATAATATATACAGCATACAACTTACAGCATTCGGCATACAACATTCAGCATGCAACATTCAGCATACAACATTCAGCATTCAACATTCACCATACAACATTCAGCATACAACATTCAGCATACAACATTCACCATTCAACATTCACCATACAACATTCAGCATACAACATTCAGCATACAACATTTGGCATACAACATTCAGCATACAACATTCAGCATACAACATTCAGCATACAACATTCACCATACAACATTCAGCATACAACATTCAGCATACAACATTCAGCATACAACATTCACCATACAACATTCAGCATACAACATTCACCATACAACATTCAGCATACAACATTCAGCATACAACATTCAGCATACAACATTCAGCATACAACATTCAGCATACAACATTCAACATACAACATTCAGCATACAACATTCAGCATACATTCAGCATACAACATTCAGCATACAACACTCACCATACAACATTCAGCATACAACATTCACCTTACAACATTCAGCATACAACATTCACCATACAACATTCAGCATACAACATTCACCATACAACATTCAGCATACAACATTCACCATACAACATTCACCATACAACATTCAGCATACAACATTCACCATACAACATTCAGCATACAACATTCACCATACAACATTCAGCATGCAACATTCAGCATACAACATTCAGCATGCAACATTCAGCATACAACATTCAGCATACAACATTCAGCATACAACATTCACCATACAACATTCAGCATACAACATTCACAATACAACATTCACCATACAACATTCACCATACAACATTCACCATACAACATTCAGCATACAACATTCACCATACAACATTCAGCATGCAACATTCAGCATACAACATTCAGCATACAACATTCACCATACAACATTCACCATACAACATTCAGCATACAACATTCACCATACAACATTCAGCATACAACATTCAGCATGCAACATTCACCATACAACATTCAGCATACAACATTCAGCATGCAACATTCAGCATGCAACATCCAGCATACAACATTCAGCATACAACATTCAGCATACAACATTCAGCATACAACATTCAGCATACAACATTCAGCATACAACATTCAGCATACAACATTCAGCATACAACATTCAGCATACAACATTCAGCATACAACATTCAGCATACAACATTCAGCATACAACATTCAGCATACAACATTCAATATACAACATTCAATATACAACATTCAGCATACAACATTCAGCATACAACATTCAGCATACAACATTCAGCATACAACATTCAGCACACGGTATATAACACACATTATACAAACCATACCACTGGCGGTGTTAGAACCCGCGGTCAGTCATAAAACTCCAGACCTACGTGCTAGCCACTGGGTCAGGTTCGTCTGGTGGTTGCCTGGTCAACCAGGCTGTTGCTGTTGGAGGCCTGCTGCCCCACTTATCCATCACATCCTGGTTAATGTGTCAAACGCCTTTGTAAAATCTGTGTAAATCACATCTGCGTTTTGGTCGTCTTCCAACACCTCCGTAATTCTGTCATAATGGTTCAACAGTTGTGACAGGCATGATCGTCCTGCTCTAAAGCCATGCTGGTTCGGGTTATGTTGGTTGTGCTGGTCCATGAAATTTGTAATCTGCCGTCTCATCACTCTTTCAAAGATTTTTATGATGTGAGAAGTGAGGGCTACTGGTCTGTAGTTTTTAGCAGGTCTCTGGTACTTCACCTGTATCTGGGCTCTTTCTCCAAAGAATACTGAGGGCTCGTGCTAGTGGTACTTTGCACTGTTTTATAAATAGAGCATTCCATGAATCTGGTCCAGGTGCTGAGTGGGCATGATTTCAATTTCTTTTCGAAATCTATGGGACTGTTACTAATGTCAGTTAGTTGGTCTGCGTGGCCTTCTGCTGGAGTGAAAAATTGTTTCTGCACTCTCTACCTTGCTGTCAGTGGGTTCCTGAACACCGACTCATACTGTTTCTTTAGAATTTCGCTCATTTCCTGTTCATCGTCAGTATACGAGTCTTCTCTCATTAATGATACAATTCTACAGATAGTTCTTAGCTTGGATTTTGCATAGGAATAAAAATATTTTGAGTTTCTTGCAATATCCTGGATGGTCTTTTATTCCCTTTGTGCTTCTTCTGTTTGTAATGACATTAAGTTTTGCTCTAATTCAGTGATCTCTCGGCTAAGAATATATTTCCTTCATTGCGATGTGCTTATGTTTTAAAGCAACTCAGTAACCCGTTTTCTTCTTTTGTACCATTTCCTAAGCTCTCCCTCTCTCTCTCTCTATCTGATCTTCTTCTGGGTTTCCTTAATGGTACGTGTTTAATACAGACCTTGTGTGCTTCTGTATTCAGCTTCTCGAGGCACTGGTGGGGACTTAGGGTGATCATGACTGTCTCGCAGTATAAGTCTGATACTTCTTGATTTATTTTGTAAGAGTCAATCCTGTGGTTGTTGAAGTTAACGTTACTGAACATCCCGTCTCTTACATTAGTGACGCAGTTCCCTAACTCTCAGGTTATACTCGTCTGAACTTCTATGATGTTGTGGTCAGAGTATATTGTTTTTGTAACTGTTGTGTCTCTGATGAGTTCCTCGTTGTTTGTCAATATCAAATCCAGAGTATTTTCATTTCTAGTGGGATCAGTTATTGTTAGTTCAATGCGAACTTTTTATTTGTTGAAGAGAATGTTTTTATTAGTTGAAGAGAATAACTATTTTTATTAGTTGAAGAGAACGATTGTTTTTATTAGTTGAGAATAACTGTTTTTATTAGTTAAGAATGACTGTTTTTATTAGTTGAGAATGACTGTTTTTATTAGTTGAAGACAATTATTGTTTTTATTGAGAATGACTGTTTTATTGGTTGAGAATGACTGTTTTATTAGTTGAAGAGAATAACTATTTTTATTAGTTGAAGAGAACGACTGTTTTTATTAGTTGAGAATAACTGTTTTTATTAGTTGAGGAAAATAACTGTTTTTATTAGTTAAGAATGACTGTTTTATTAGTTGAAGACAATGATTGTTTTTATTGAGAATGACTGTTTTTATTGGTTGAGAATGACTGTTTTATTAGTTGAAGACAATGATTGTTTTAATTAGTTGAGAAAAATTAATGTATTTATTAGTTGAAGAATGACTATTTTTATTAGATGGATTTACTTTTTTTTTTATCTTTTTTTTTTTTGAAGTACAGAGTTGTTTTATTGAAATGACTGTTTTTAGAGAGTTGAATGACGTTTTTATTAGCTTGAATGTTACTGTACTTGTAGTTAATGTTACGACTAATGTATTTAGTTGGAATGTTACTGTACTTTAGTTATGTTACTGTACTTGTTATTTTATTATTTTTCTGTACTTGTAGTTAATGTTTTTTTGTGACGTTGTAGTTAATGTTACTGTACTTGTTAGTTGAAAATGTTACTGTACTTGTAGTTAATGTTACTGTACTTGTAGTTAATGTTACTGTACTTGTAGTTAATGTTACTGTACTTGTAGTTAATGTTACTGTACTTGTAGTTAATGTTACTGTACTTGTCTACCTGAATGTTACTGTACTTGTAGTTAATGTTACTGTACTTGTAGTTAATGTTACTGTACTTGTAGTTAATGTTGCTGTACTTGTTTATCTCTGAATGTTACTGTACTTGTAGTTAATGTTACTGTTACTTGTAGTTAATGTTACTGTACTGTAGTTTAATGTTCTGTACTTGTAGTTAATGTTACTGTACTTGTAGTTAATGTTGCTGTACTTGTAGTTAATGTTACTGTACTTGTAGTTAATGTTACTGTACTTGTAGTTAATGTTACTAAGACGACAAGGTAAATGATAGGCTGGATAACTAGAACTTTCAAGACAAGAGATGCTGAGATAATGATGATACTTTTCAAGTCACTTGTTCTCTCCATGTTGGAATACTGTTGTATACTAAGACTATCCTTCAAGGCAGTCAGGCATGCGAGGTTACTGACCTAGAGAACCTACTGGCAACATTCATTGACCTTATATATTAAGTCCAATACGTATTTGAATACTGGGAATACTTAAATTCCTTCGAACTCTATTTCTTGGAAAGTAGGCGAGAAAGGTACATCATAATATACCCGATAAGAAGCAGAGGCACGACGAGTACAGTAACAGAGAACTCGATAAGTGTAAGAGGTTCACGACTTTTCTACGTGCATAAGGGGAATTACCAACAAACCTCTGGCTGTCTTCAAGAGAGAACGTGACAAGTTCCTCAAATCAGCTCCTAACCATCTGAGGTGTGTTTTGTATGTTGAACTGCGTGCGGCCAGCAGTAACAGCATGTTTGACCAGGTCTTGATTCACCTGGAGGCCTGGACTGTGACTGACCGCGGGGCGCTAACCTCTCCCCAACATCCTTCAAGTACCTTCATTCCAGTCCAACATTTCTTCCAGGATAATCATCTCTTCGTTCTACTAAAACTATCTGTGATCCACTGAAAAACTTTCTGGGTTTATCCTTCCTGAACACCAAGTTTTGCCTTTGTCTCTTCTGGGGTACACCATCAAATTCCTTCTTACAATCTAAGAAAATGCAATCCACCTATTATCCCTCACTTTCCTGTCTCACTTTCTTTACTGTGTCAGACTTGCAACAAGATATATCTACGAACCCATGTTGATTATTGTTCATAAAACTCTCTTCTCTCCAAGTGTCCTACTGCTCTCCTCCTGATTATCTTCTCCTGACGGTTTTCTTTCTTAAATACTGGGATTTCATTGACTATCATCCAGATGTCTGGTAACTCTCTATCACATCTATTGATGTGTTGTAGATCTCAGTCAGTGGCACGGATGGTGCCTCTCCTCCCTCTTCATTGGCACTGACAGTGCCTCTCCTCCCTCTTCATTGGCACGGACGGTGCCTCTCCTCCCTCTTCAGTGGCACGGATGGTGCCTCTCCTCCCTCTTCAGTGGCACGGATGGTGCCTCTCCTCCCTCTTCAGTGGCACGGACGGTGCCTCTCCTCCCTCTTCAGTGGCACGGATGGTGCCTCTCCTCCCTCTTCAGTGGCACGGATGGTGCCTCTCCTCCCTCTTCAGTGGCACGGACGGTGCCTCTCCTCCCTCTTCAGTGGCACGGACAGTGCCTCTCCTCCCTCTCGTAGAATCCATGGTGATACAATGTCAGGTTCCATTACTGTTGAAGTATCCAACCTCGTTATTTTCTTTAGAGCCTCTCCTGTTGTGTGGAGTCCAGTGCCTGTCACTATACTCTCTCCCCAGTGCCTGTCACTATACTCTCTCCCCAGGCTGTCTGCTGTCTCCCCAGGCTGTCACTATACTCTCTCCCCAGGCTGTCTGCTGTCTCCCAGGCTGTCACTTATCCCCGGCTGTCTGTGTCGCCCTCTTTCCACTCAGTTTACTTCTTTAAAACATCTGCTCAACACTTTGCAGACTTTCCTTATCATTTTTGTGAACTCTCCTCCTTCCTTCTTCATTAGAATTACCTGGTCTTTGACACTCATCTTTCTTCTGATGGGGCTGGCATTTGCTGCTGTGTCGCTCCAAAGGCTCAGCGTCTCTACTCCCCTTTGATAATCGTTACTGGCTACGCGCTCACTGCTCTTTTGTCTGTCCTTGCTTCCTGAGATTTTCCAAGCTCTTGTGCTTCTTTTTTTTTTTCTATGCACTCTCTTTGTCCTTGCTATTTTTCTTCTTCTTCAGGTGTATGTGGCATGTTCAAGTTTTGGAGATATGATCCATGTGTATGCATTGATATTTATTCTTTCACGAATGTGTGTCTGTTCATATGTACGTTTTACCTATTTTGCTTGTGCATTCATATCAACGTATGTGCGCCTGTATGTGTACCACCTTTGCCCCCCCCTGCTGGGGTTGATCTCAGTTCTGGCCGTGTTGCTTTGTTACTTTGGGATCTCTCTCCTTTGCTTGACCCATCATACTTATTTTTAAAAACTGGTATGGTTTCCCATCACTTCTTTCCCAAGGTCGTACTCTGCCCACAAAATTTTTAAAAAAATACCCAACATGACTGTTTTTTAAAATTTTAGAGCTTGGGGGGCCCCGCGCATGTACCATTCCAGAGCGTTCTGCGCAGTTGGCCTCCGGGCGTTCCCCCGGCTTTATCTTTTCCCCCCTCCCAGGGGCTGTTCCCCGCATGTATCACCTTCAGGCTTTCCCCTGCGCATGCTATCTACAGACACTTGAAAAAAAAGTTCCAAGTTTCCCCAGTCCGAATTGCTTAAGGCTTGGCCTCAAATTTTTTTTTCCCCGGGGACGTATTCGAGGGGACGTAAACACAACGTTTGTGATATATTGAAACCCCGTAAAAACCACCACATCAAAATATTAATGTCAAATTTTTGAAGTGGTGGAGGGGTAACCAGGGAAGGTCCGGTGATGCCAAAAAAGCTCCAGCAGGGCATTATGACTATGACCCCGTCGGGAAACACTTGTTCTGTTTCCTAAAAACTTCCCAACCAACCTAACCTACCTAACCTCTCAAGTTTTAAAAAAAAAGATTTGACTGAATTTTTCCCAACTGAACTGAATCAAATTGACTCCATAATTCATTAAATAATTAAAAACGGGTAGGAAAAAGAACTGTTTCAGGAGAAATTATTTTGAAAAATGATTTAATTAAGTTAGTTTTTTTTATAAAAAAGAGGATTTCTTATTTTTTAAAACCAAAAAAATTTTGTGTCGATATTTTGCGGTTACTGGTGTGTGTGTGTGTGTGGGGGGGGGGTGTTTTGGGGGTGTGGGTGGGGTGTGTGGGTGTGTGGTGTGTGTGTGTGTGTGTGTGTGTGTGGGGGGGTGGGGTGTGTGGTTTGGGTGTATCCCCCCATTTGGGGGAGGCGGGCCAGCTCCTGGCCCCGCCTTTTTCCGTTCCACGGGGCTTGCCTCCTGCTCCATGAGCTTTATAAAACCTTTTTTAAAAAATATGTATGGTTCCGCCTCCCCATATCTTTTTTTAGCCCCTTCCACTTCCGACTACGGTGAAAAAAAGTTTCACATCCCTTTACTCATCTAATTTTTCAGTTTCCCCAGTTGTGTCCCCTTGTTTTGTTTCCCCTCTCGAAAAACCCCTGTCACTATCTACCTTGAAAACCCCCGTTTTTGGGGTATGTTTATCATGCCCCTTCCCCCTTCTTTCCCCATTTGTTAATCCTTTTCCCAACCTTTCTTCAAAGCAGCCCTGAGTTGTGGAACAACCTTAAACCTTTTTTTTCGGGGTTTCTTAGGCTTAACCAGGTGGGGGGTTTCCCGACTGGTGCTGCATATTTAGTATGGGTCTGAGTACACGGTATACAGGCCCTTTAATTTTCCCTTTTTAAAACAACGCTAATCTAAGGTTTCCCCGACGCCCTTTCTGCCGCAGTTATCTGGTTGATGTGTGCCCCGAGACGTGCTAGGCGTTATACTCCCCAAGGTTTTTTCCCCTTGCCGAGGTTTGTAGCCTTTGCCGGGGCCAGCGTACTCTGTCAGCGGTCTTTTTCCCCCTTTTCCGATCCTCATGACTTTGCTTTTTGGGGGGATTAATTCCCAGAACCAACTGAACCAGATGTCGGTTTTCCGGTCTGTTTGCAGCCCCCGCCCTTCCGATGTTTTTCCCCATTTTTTAAAACATCCGCAAAGAGACATTTTGGGGTCATCCCATCCGTCATGTCTTTTTCATATACCAGGAAAAAACATTCCCCAGGACTGACCCCTCCCCGGCCCCTGCGGGCCCCACTGTGATACCTCACCACGCACCAGCCCTTTTTTTGCCCCCCTTTTAGGTTTCCCCTTTTTTTCCAGTGCCCTTCCTGTTATACCTGCTTGTTTTCCAACTTTTTATAATCTCATTTAGGAACTGTGTCAAGGCCTTTTTCCCGCAGTCCAGGAAAATGAAAAAACCCCCCTTTCTCCCCCTTTTCCTCTGTTCTTTATCATAGAACTCTAGGAGGTTTGTTCCGGGGCCTTTTTCCCGGAACCGTGTTCTGGTGTTTTTTATCCTGTTCCGCCAAGGGTTCCCCTTTTTTTCCTGATGATTTTCTCCAGGACTTTGCACATTAAAAGTAAGACAACCCCGGCCATAGTTTAGTGCCTCTTTTCTGTCTCTTTTTTTAAAAGGGCCATTGGCCTTCCCCCTTCCCCTTTTTTCCCGGTGCCCAGTTTCAAGGGGTGTTGAAAATTTTGGGAAATGGACACTAGTACCTCAGCTCCTTCCCGAAACCCCCGGGGGAAGGGGTTTGGGCCCCCCCTTTTTTTTTAGGTATCGAGGTCACTGAGTAACTGTTTACTTCCTCCTCAGTTTGTGGCCCCAGCACTTGGTACATCCCTTTTTTTGGGGACGAACCTGTCCGTCTACCCAGCTGCCTTTCCTTGTGAATACTTCCCCTTAAAACCCCAATTGGGGTCCAAAAATTTTTTGTCATTCTTGGGTTCCCCCCCCTTTTCTCCCCCCGCCTTATCACCTGGTCCTTTTCTGTTTTTCCCTTCTGATTGGGGTGAACACGCCCGGGGGGGACTTAATTTCATGCTATGCGTTTTTGTACTGTTTCTTTTGGGCCCCCCCCTACTTTGGGATCCGTTTCGCCTTCACTTTTTTGTTTTCTTGGGTTTTTTGCCTTTTAACCCTTTTTTTATACGATTTTTTTCCCCCCCCTTTTGGGGGAAAACCCGGGGCCCCCTTTTTCCCCCCCCATTTAAAAAATTTCCTTAAACCGTTCCCCCCTCCTTCTTTGCCCCCACGTATTCCCCCCATTTCATTTATTGTCAGTCCTTCCATTTCCCCCTTTTGGGGGTCCTGCAGGAAAATTTTTGGCCCTGTGGTTTCCCTTTTAAAATCTGGTTTTGTTCTACGGGACTTTTTTCCCCTCTCCACCTGTAGTCACAATTTTACTTTAAAGCGGGGACCATATGGTCACCCGGCCCCAAAGGGGGGTCTCGGGAAGTCTTAAATCGAGTGCCAGGGTGAATAAGGTCCCGTCTTGCTGGTTCATCTTTCCCCCCTCTCTGGTCGTGTCCCTGAAGGGGTGTGTGTGTGTGTGTGTGTGTGTGTGTGTGTGTGTTGTGGGGGTGTGTGTGTGTGTGTGTGTGTGTAGTCGGGCTTGATGGGGCACTGGGGGTGGGGCCCGGTTTCTTGTCTCCTTTTTTAAAACCCGGGAAGGGAGGCTCCCGCACTTGGGGCCCCTTGCACCCAGTAAGTGAGGCTCCAGCACTGGTGCTGATTCTTGCACCCAAGGGAAATTTTCCCCCTGGGGCCTTTTTCAACCCCTGGGGGGGGCTTTCCCCAATG